>APFE030806880.1:86042-118743 GCA_000404065.3 Pinus taeda | reverse complement strand
GACATGTAGCCCGCACATCTCTTCTCAGAGATAAAGCTACCATCGTCCTCTGGTTATTTCCAATTCTGGTTGTAAGCATATTTCGGTATTTTCCATTAATGAAATGAAGTGTTATTTCCACTGCATCTCTTTATTTATGGTTATTGCATCTTTGTATTTATGGTTATCTCTGTAATCTATTGCGTTCCTATTTAAATCCGGATCATTTGTAAAGAGGCTGGCATTAAGAGGGAGACTACTACACCATATACTCCTAAGCAGAATGGTGTGGTGGAAAGGAAGAACAGTGCAATTGTGGAAGCTGTCCGTGCTATGCTCCATGATCAAAGACTTCCAAAGTTTCTATGGGCCAAAGCTGCAAATACCACCATACATGTACAAAAGCGATGCCCTCATCAAGCATTGGGTTCCAAGGCTCTCGAAGAAATGTTCACCGATAAGAAACCTGACATATCTCATTTTAGAATTTTTGGAAACCTTGTATATTTTCATGTGCCAAAAGAGAAAAGGAATAAATTGGGTGCATTTGGAAATAAAAGAATCTTCATGGGCTACAGTGAAAATACTAAGGGCTATATAATATATGTAGTTGGTCAAAGGGAATTTGAGATTAGTCATGATGTCACCTTTGACGAAGATATGGCTCTTAGCAAAGTGGAAAATCTTCCTACTTTAAGGGGATCTAAAGAAGCTGACACCAGAGAACCGAAGGAAAATGAAGATGAGATGATGCCCGATGTGGAAAAACCTATGGATCCTATTGATCCTCCTCCAGAAGAGCCTTCTTCTTCTAGGAAGAGGCCTTCATAGCTTAGGGGGACACTTGATGATGCTGAAGGACACATTGCACCCAGAGGAACCTTCTGTGAAAGTAAGAAGCCTAACAGGTATTAGGGATACCTGACCATCATGAGAATGATCATCCAAAATGAGCCTTTGTCATTCACAGATGCTATCAAGCATCAAGTATGGAAGGATTCTATGACCAAGGAATATGAGTCCATTATGAAAAATGATGTTTGGGATGTGGTCCCAAGACCCTAGGACAAAGCAGTTGTCACTTCAAAATGTATTTACAAGTTAAAGCATGCAATTGATGGAAGTGCATAAAATTATAAGGCTTGTTTTGTCACTCGTGGCTTCTCCAAGAAGGAAGGTATAGGCTATGACGAGATATTTGTAACTATTTCCTGATATACCACCATCCGCTCAATCATAGCCCTTGTTTCTTTGCAAGAATGGAACCTACATCAGATGGATGTCAAGACTGCGTTCTTACATGGTTCAATCAAAGAGGAGGTCTATGTGGAGCAACCCGAAGGATTTGCAATTTATGATTGAGAATCTCATGTGTGCAGGTTGAAGAAGGCCCTTTATGGGTTAAAGCAAGCACCTCGAGCATGGTATGAGAGGATCAATAGCTACTTGATGAAGCTGGGATTTGCTAGGAGTGAAGCCGACCCTAACCTTTACTTTAAGGTTATAGATGACAAGCCTCTCATACTGGTACTATATGCTGACAACCTCTTTCCAATAGGTGCAAACCCTCTCATTCACAAATGTAAGAGGGAGCTGGCTTTTGAGTTCGAGATGAAAGATATAGGACTTATGCACTATTTCCTAGGACTGGAAGTTTGGCAGAAACCAGGGGAGATTTTCCTATCTCAAGGAAAATATGTGGTGAAGATATTGGAGAGATTCAGCATGGTGTACTGCAAGCTCGTAACTACCCCGATGGAGCTTGACTTGAAGAAGTTAAGCGGTAGTGTTGCCAGAATTGTTTTACAAAATGCTACCGAGTATCGTCAACTCGTCAAAGAATTAATGTTCTTGACGAACTCTCCTCCAGATATATGCTTTGCAGTCAACACATTGAGTCAACATATGGTTGAGCCTCACCACTCACATTGGATTGAGATACACTGCCGGAGATGTGAGACTACTTAGGTATACTGATGTTGACTCGGTAGGCAGTGTGGTGGACTGGAAGAGCACTTCCGGGTGCTGTTTCTCTTTGGGATCTGCCTCGATATCCTGGATGAGCAGGAAGCAGAAGTCGGTGGATTTGAGCATTGTCGAGTCAGAGTACATTGCTGCTAGCATGGACTCTTGTGAGGTAGTCTGGTTGCGAAATGTCTTCAATGAGCTTTTTGGATTTACATTAGATACCACTGTGATTCTATGTGAAAACCGAAGCAAGATCCGTTTATTAGAGAATCCCATATTTCATGATTTCTCCAAGCATATCAATATCAGGTACCACTATATTTGAGATATGGTGCAGCGAGGAGCAATAAGGCTCCAACATATCGGTACAGATGAACAGGTCGCCAACATTGTGACAAAGCCCCTAGGAAAGGTCAAATTTCTGAATTTCCGAGAACGACTTGGTGTTGTTCAAATACCCTCTTATGAGGGTCGAGTATGATGTATTGAGCTCTAGGAGCTCTAGGGGGGTGTGGGGTACATATTGGAGTGACATGTGACCACAGGGTGACTCACCATCCCTTGGTTGTGCACTATGTATAGGGTAAAGGTTCAACCTTCCCCTGTGACACCCCGTGGCGACTATGGAACAGGATGATTAATTCTCTTGTGGGCTAGGATGATTCGTTATCCGTGGTGATTGTGGAACAAGATGATTAGTTCTCTGTGGCATCCACTGGATAGGATGATTCATTCTCCTGTGGACAGGATGATTAGTTCTCCTGTCAAGGCATCCTACCCATGCAGTCTAGGACTCATGGGAAGTACCTCTCATCTGATCAATGAGCAGGGAAATGAGGATAGGGACCATAGTAGTACTATCGATGGACACATCGCTGTATCTACCGTACTATCTATGCTAGGATGACCTCCATTTATATGGGATTAATGATACTAATCTAGGATCAGTGAGAGTGGTTCACACTTTGAGATTGACTTCGGGTCAGTGGAGGGTGGTATGATACATCCTCGATCATTTATTCTTCTTCATAGTTCGAGCAGAGCGAAGAAACGAAGAGCATAGTAGAGCAAAGCAGAGTAGAGCAAAGTGAGGTCAAGCTGCACATGACAATGCATTGATGGATGGATAGTAGTGACGGTCTGATAGATTGCAGATGAAGTTCTCCCTAGTTGAGAGGGAGTGTTAAAATTGGCAACTAGGGCCAAAATCCATGTGGATCACCTTATTTATGGCTTATATATTTTTACTAGATTCCTCTCATTGAGAGGTGTTGGATTGATCTAAAGATCATTTGATTCCGATAAGTATTTATGGAGATATGAATTTATTTTTATTATGGACAAATTGTCAAGGTTGGCCAACAAACTTATGTAGGCTTAGAAGCCCAACATTCACGTCTATTCATCCTCAACGTTTGCATATAAATACAAGGAGAATTCTCCTCATTTGGACAATTCATTCACTCATCTTCTCTCTCTCTCTCCTATGCATAAAAGGAGCCTCTCTCTCTCTCACATGTGTGGCTGAAAGGAAGGTGTAGAAAGAAGGACGCTAGGGCAACAGATCATCTCTTTGATCAACGTTGACCAAGCGTTGACCTTCGAGAAGTGCAGATTGGGTGTGGTTGCCTCTCCTAGGTAGGCCACAATTTTTGGCATGAAAATTGAGGATGATTAGTTCTCCTATCGATGCATCCTATCCATGTAGTCTGGGACTCATGGGAAGTACCTCTCATCTGATTAATGAGCAGGGAAATGAGGATAGGGACCATAGTAGTACTATCGATGGATGCATCGTTGTATCTACCATACTCCCTATGCTAGGATGACCTCCATTGATCTGGGATTAATGATATTGATTTGGGATTAGTGAGAGTGGTTCACACTCTGAGACTGACTTTGGGTCAGTGGAGGATGGTATGATACATCCTCGATCATTTCTTCTTCTTCATAGTTCAAGCATAGCAGAGCGAAGCAAAGCAGAGCATAAGAGAGCAAAGAAGAGTAGAGTAGAGTGAGGTTAAGTTGTACGGGACAATGCATTTGATGGATGGATAGTAGCGATGGTCTGACAGATTGCAGATGAAGTTCTTCCTAGTTGAGAGGGAGTTTTAAAATTGGAAACTAGGGCAAAAATCCATGCAGATCATCTTATTTATGGCTTTTGATATTTTTCCTAGATTTCTCTCATTGAGAGGTGTAGGATTGATCTAAAGATCATTCAATTTCGATAAGTATTTATGGAGATATGAATTTACTTTGATTATGGATAAATTGTCAAGGTTGGCCAACAAACTTATGTAGGCTCAGAAGCCCAACATTCACTTCTATTCATCCTCAACATTTGCATATAAATACAAGGAGCATTCTCCTCACTTGGACAATTCATTCACTCATATTCTCTCTCTCTCCCCTACGCATAAAAGGGGCCTCTCTCTCTCTCACATGTGTGGCTGAAAGGAAGACACAGAAAGAAGGATGCTAGGGCAGTAGGTCATCTCTTTGACCAATGTTGACCAAGCGTTGACCTTATAGAAGTGCAGAATGGGTGTGGTTTCCTCTCCTAGGTAGGCCGCAATTTTTGGCACGAAAATCGAGGTGATTTGACATCTAGTTTGATCATTGTTGACTGCCCTAGTTTAGGGCTACAGTTGACTTCAGAAATCTGCAAGCTGACTGAACTTTTGGGGCTGTTCAAGGGTTATTTCTTTAGGCCGTTCGAGGACAAGTTGACTGGAAATTGACCAAGTAATTTTGAGGTCAATTTCAACTAGTTTGACCAAGTTTGACTTTGCTGATCTAGGGTTTGCTGCTGCTGATATAAAATTACAGAATTCATATTTTGTACTATTTATCTTTGCTGAAATATTGAAGATAAAAGAATATTTGATCAAAGGGTTTCCTCGCATTGGGGTTTGCCCTGTCTAGCCAACACATCTTGTGTCTCTTGTCTTGACTTGTTCTCTATTGATCATTTAATGTTCTATCTGCACTTTACTTAATGTATATGTGATTGCTAATATGTGGCTAATAAGAAGAAAAATAAGTAAACTGCTCTAAGCATAGAACATACCATAATTTAACATATTGTGACCCCTTAGACTCCTATATATAGAAAGGAGGTTTCATGATTTGTATCATGCAAGAATTGTTCATTTGTGTAATGTAAAGGAGATTTCCCCCTCGAAGAGGCTGATTTCTAAGTCGTTGATCTATCTTTTCTATCTTTTTGTGAGTTGGTTTCATAACATTTGGTATCAGAGCTTTGGATTCTAGGTTTTCACTGCTCCAAAATAGGTCATCGTGGCATTCTCACTATAATTTTTTTTTTTTTTGTCTGTGACGTTTTAGAAGCTAAAAAAACCCATTTGAGTCAAAATCTCTATGATCCTCCGGTCAAATTTCAGATCTTGTCTCACTATATTTTCAGAGATATTGTCCAAGGAAGTTAGGGTTTTTGTAGGCTCCCGAATTACATCCCAAACAAGTGACTTTGGGAAAAGAGTCATAACTTTCTCTCTGAGTATCATATTGAAATTTCGTAAGAAGTTACAAAAAGAGGACAAACTGTTGTTTTTTGTGCATTATTTTTCAGGTCCAAAGGTTGAAAGAGTGAGACGTGGAACTTCGTACAAGTTCACTCTACTAAAAAAGTGTATAATCAAGTCATCTTGGGAGATTGGGCATAACACTTTCTTGGAGAATCCCATTTCGATCAGACTTATGGCATTGGAAAGAGGACTTAGTAGGCTACCATAGTTCATAATTTCAAACCTTGGAGATCTGAAAATTTAGAGATACATTAGATACAATATCGAGCTCCTACAAAATGTAAAAAGGTGTGTAGTTTTTTTAAAATTTTGCATAAGTTTGGTTTGAAAAATTAGTTTGAAGGAATTCAAAGGGAATAGTGAAGCATAATTATCATTAATTGATGCCCCAAATAAAGAAAATGGAAACACCTAGTAAGCAACTTGAAAGCTCTAGCATGACTCATGAAGAAGAGGAAGAAATGCAACATGAGATATCAAAATTACGAGACCAAGTGCGACAAAATTCAATCTCACAAAAACTAACAGAAGCTAAGATGGATGGTTTAAAGAAAGACATGGAAGCTAAGATGGATGGAGTGGAAGCTAATATGGATGGTTTGAAAAAAGGCATGGAAGCTAAGATGAATGGTTCAAATAAAGGCGTAAAAGCTAAGATGAGTAACATGGAATCTAAGATGAATGATGTGGAAGCCAAGATGGATGGTTTAAAGAAAGGTGTGGAAGCTAAGATGGATGGTTTAGAAGAAAAACTTAAAGGCAACATGGAAGATTTGAAGATATAATTGACAAAGTTTCTACAAGAAATGCTTACTAATGGTGAAAGGGTAGTAAAGGAAACTCATGATGAGAACAAAATAAATGTTAATCATGATTTCATAGACTTTAACGTTTGATCAAAGACCCAACATTCTCCAAAGATCAATATGATGACGTTTGATGGCAAGGATCCCGACACATGGATAATATAGATGGAACAATATTTCGATCTTCATAATGTGAAAAACACACAAAAGGTACTCAATGCAACTTTATATTTGAAACCAAATCAGTTTGTATGGTATCGATGGCTTTGCTTTCATAAACAAATTGTCGCTTGGGAAATTTTACAGATGAAATGATAACACATTATGAGGATAGAAAAGCAACACTTTTTTTAGCCAATTGATAAATCTCAAGCAAAAGGGTTCAATGATGGAGCACATTGAGGACTTCCAAATTTTGAATATAAGGGTAAAAGATATTCCAGAGAGGATAGGATTGATATGTTCATATGGACTTTAAAGGATAACATCCAACATGAGGTTCGCCTTTGGGAACCTGATTCATTAGAGAAGGCATTTAGGTTGGCAAGAAAAATGGAAAGAAAAATTATGGTAACAAGGAAGCCTACTACTCACAATTATAAATATGGAAGTGTTGTTTCCCCTAGCCTTCCACAACCTACAAGGTTGACACCAAAACAATTGGAAGAAAGAAGAGAAAAAGGGCTTTGTTACAGTTGTGATAGCAAATACACTAAAGGTCATAAGTGTGCTAAGAAGAAATTATTTTACATAGATTGTGAAGAGGAGGAAGAAAAGGAACAAGACATGTCAAAAGAAGAGGATATACACCAAGAAAAAAGCCTAGAGAAAGGAGAAATGAATCCGATGATATATTTTAATGCATTGGCCAAAATTACCACTCCTCAAAATATCAAGATAGAAGGACATATCAAGAAGAAAATGGTAATAGTGTTGATTGATTCGGGCAGTACCCATAATTTTATTCATGTAAGATAGCCAAGGAATTGAATTGCTTCCTATATCGAGCACCAGAATGTCAAGTGATGGTTGCAAGTGGAGGAACGATAAATTTCTCTAGGAAGTGTCATAATTTCAAGCTATCCATGGGAGAATATGTAATGAATAGCCCAATGCTTTGCATTCAATTGGTGGTGCTGATGTTGTTCTAAGATTCCAATGGCTACAACCCTTGGGTACAATAGATTTTAATTTTCAAGAAGTTTTCATGAAACTTTCTTCAGAAGGAAAGGAAGTTGAATTAAGGGGTATCGCAAGGAAATTGGGAAAGATAATCAGCTCTAATGGAATAAAAAAGCTTCTAAAGAAAGAACAACGAGGTGTGATTGCACAATTATGTTCGCTATAGGTTCCGACATCGAAATCATATATTTCTCTAGATCTCCAAGAAGTATTGGACAATCATTCCAAGGTACTTGAGACTGCCAAAGGGCTCCCACCTATTCGTGATCATGATCATGCTATTTTTTTGATTCTAGGAAGTGTTCCTCCAAACATCAGGCCTTATAGATATCTCTATGCCCAAAAGAGTGAAATTGAATGTATGGTTGCAGAAATTCTAGAGGGTGGTACAATTCAACCTAGTCAAAGTTCTTTCTTTGCTCGAGTAGTATTGATTCACAAGAAGGATGGATCATGGCGCATGTGTCCAGATTATAGGGAGCTCAACAAGCTCACTATTAAAGATAAATTTCCCATTCCTATCATTGATGAATTTCATGGATTAATTTACTTCACCAAGTCGGATCTTCGTTCACGATATCATCAATTCATAACGAAGACTGAAGACATCTTGAAAACAACATTTAGAACTCATGAGGGTCATTATGAAGTTTTAGTCATGCCTTTTGGCCTTACCAATGCACCTTCTACATTTCAAGGTTTGATTAATTACATTTTCAAACCCTTCCTTAGAAAATTTGTGTTAGTATTGTTTGATGATATACTAATCTACAACAAGTCTTGGAAGGATCATATTCAACATGCTGACAGAGTGCTCAAACTATTGGAGGAGAAATAATTATATGCAAAAAGCTCCAAATGTTTCTTTGGAGTACAAGAGGTGGAATGTCTGGGTCATATTGTATCTCATGAAGGTGTTAAGGTAGACCCTAGAAAAATTAAAACCATTAAGGAATGGAAAATACCAACATCCATAAAGCATCTGTGAGGATTTCTCGAGTTGACAAGGTATTATCACAAGTTTGTTAAGAATTATGGAAGAATAACAACACCTCTAAGAACATTATTGAAGAAAGATGAATTTTCATGGACTCCAGAAGCAACAGAGGCCTTTGAACATCTTAAAGAGGCAATGTGCCAAGCACCGATATTACCTCTGTCGAACTTCACAAAAACCTTTATTGTGGAATGTGATGCCTCAGGAAATGGAATTGGTGTTGTTTTAACACAAGAAGAAAGACGCATTGCTTTCGAAAGTCATCCAATCAAAGGAAAGTATTTACACAAAGCTATTTATGAGAAGGAAATGTTGGCAATACTACATTCACTTAAGAAATGACGACCCTACCTAATGGGAAGACACTTCAAGGTAAAACGGGTCATGATATTCTTAATTACTTTTTAGAACAAAGATAATCTTCAGAATAGTAGCAAAAATGGGTCACAAAGATGTTGGGTTATGACTTTGAAATCATCTAGAAAAAAGTGAAGAAAAATGTTGTGGCAGATGCACTCTCAAGAAAGGATGAGGATGTGGAAGCATTTCTTTGCGCCATTTCTATTATCCAACCAATTTTGATAAATGAAGCAAGGGATGAATAGAAGAATGACGAAGAAGTGTGGGCACTCATTCAAAAGATAAAACAAGATCCCAATACATCTGATACATTTAGTTGGAAAAATGATTCATTTTGGTACAAAGATCACTTATACCTATGTAAGAATTCCCAAACTCAAACAAAAGATTCTTATGGAATTGCACACCTCTCCCTTAGCAGGGCACTCAGGATTCTAAAAGCTTACCAAAGGGTTAGGAAATATTTTTTTTGGGATGGCCTTAAAGCAGATATTCAAAAGTTTGTGGCAGAATGTTTGGTTTGCTAACCAAATAAAGTTGAAAGAATTAAGACCCCAGGTATATTACAACCTTTATCCATTCCAAGCCAACGTTGGGAGGAGGTTTCAATGGATTTTATCATAGGTTTACCCAAGTCCGAAGGAAAGAGTGTTATCATGGTGGTAGTTGACAGGTTTACCAAGTATGCACACTTTTGTGCATTATCTCATCCATTTAAAGTGAGTACAATTTCTACTGCATTTATGGAAACAATTCAAAAGCTACATGGAAACTCAAAGATTATTGTAAGCGACAGAGATCCCATTTTCACTAGAAATATTTGGAAAAAATTATTTTCTTGCCTCGGTACTCAGTTAGCTCATAGCTCATAGCTCATCTTATCATCCTCAATATGATGGGCAATCTGAGATAGTAAGAAAATGTTTGGAAGGATATCTTCATTTCTTTGTATATGATAAACAGAGACAATGGGATAAATGGTTGCCTCTGGCTGAATGGTGGTATAACACTTCCTTCCATAATTTAGTAAAAATGACCCCATTTATGGCACTTTATGGATATCATCCACCATCCATCATATAATATTTAAGAGAAAATTCTAAGGTTCAAGCAATGGAATATCACATCGAGCATCGACAACAATTTCTCCAACTCTTAAAGGATAACCTCACTTTGGCGAAGAATAGAATGAAACAACAGGTAGATCAACATCGCAATGAAAGAAGTTTTGATGTAGGTGATTGGGTATTCTTATGCCTAAACCATATAAATAAATGTCCCTCAAGCAAGCTAAGAAGGATAATAAATTATCACCAAAGTATTATGGTCCATACAAGGTGTTGCAAAAGATAGGTACTATGGAATACAAATTGGAGCTTCTTGGAGCTTCTCGAGTGCACCTAGTTTTCCACGTTTCATGCTTAAAGAAGGTTATAGGTGACAAGCTCCTTGTTCAAGCAATATTTCCAGAACTTGATGAGGAAGGAAAAATCATATTGGAACTTGAAGTAGTCACCGAAATAAGAACTCAAAAACTATGAAATCGATCAATTTAAGAGTATCTCACCAAGTGGAAGAACTTACCTGCTGAAGATTCCACTCAGGAGGATGAAATTTTTATACAGAAGCATCTAGAACTACTCAAACATTGAGGACAACACCTTTTTGAAGAAGAGGGGCATGTTAGGTCCCTATAATACTAGTGATTCCCCCATTACTATTGTCATTGTAGCCCTTATTGTTATTGTTGTGCCCCTATTGTCCCCATATTGTTATTATTGTGCCCCATAGAAGCCCACTATTGTTATTTTTGTGCCCTTATATTATTATTGTCATGTCAGATTTGATTATATTGTGACCCCTTAGACTCATATATATAGAAAGGAGGCTTTATCATTTGTATCATCCAATAATTTTTCATTTGTGTAATGTAAAGGAGGTTGCCCCCTTGAAGAGGCTGATTTCTAAGTCGTTGATTTATCTTTTCTATCTTTTTGTGAGCTGGTTTCATAACAACCAGGCCATAGTGCTCATTGCCTTGATTCCAACGGTGTGAAAAAAACTCAAATCCGAGTTCATATGCTTAAGTTATAGCTAGTCAAACTTGGCCAAGTGGTAGTCTTAATGAGGCAACAATTTGGCAGCGTCCCGACGCATGCAATTCGACCACAGGAATGGGAAAATTGGTTGCCTACTTAATTTTCCCAGTGACCCTTATTTTTCGAAGGGAAAATTTGAACCATTCTCTTATATATAAATATATATACACCCCCTAACAGTGATATGTTATATTGTATATAATACAAATTACAATAGGTTGGGGCTGCATATATTGTGAAGCCTGCCCAAACCGCATGTCACATGCCATATGTAAAACCACATATCACAATGTTATGCCAGAACTAGCGGGGATTGAACCTGCCTGACCCGATGGGGCCGTCCCACCACTCAGGTGGTTCCACAACCAAACACAAACTGTTAAACAACAAAACAAATGGTTAACACACATAATATGCAACTACATGCCACATAACCATAATCGCACCATACCATTACATATCGGATACCAACTTGTCGTTCAACTATTACACTGCCACCCAACCACATCCGATACGCGCCAACCATCACAGTTATGAACACAACCAAATGTGCCAAAAAGGGTTATGTTAAACTACTGGTTTAAAATTGGAGCGGGCATGTTTTGAACCTGACTTGTCTCCCAACTGATTCACCAACGACACCATTAGGCCAACTGCCTATTCGTTGGTTAGTCCGCCTATGAACATTATAAAACCCCACTTCATTTACTTAGCTAAAAAATGGAGGAGCGGAGACTAGAGCCAGGAGGAGCACGAAACCTTACGTAGTGGAACCCTGAGTGCATGGAGGTAGTGGAATCCGAAAGATGTTGAAAATATTCCCTTAGAGGGCTAGAGATGCCAATGTCAGAATTTGACAAGATTATAGTCCTTTTTGCACGTTTTCTCACCAAGAGTCCAATCGTGCAGTCAAAATATCCATCTAAGTAGCAAAAATTCAGGTTTCCAACAAGAAATATTTGGAGAATCTTATGGAATCTAAAAGATTCTCTTGGACACTGATTTTTGATAGAGGTAGAATGATGCCAACTTTACAGTCATTTTTCACAGAATCTCATTGGAAGCACAGTGGTGTGCTCGGAATCATCATCCGATGAGCATATTTTTCAGTCATCTTCAGGAAGGAATCTTTGGGGGAATCTTCAAGATTACTGAGGGTCCAGAATTTGATGGTGTCAGAAAGTGGCCAAGTTTATAGTCATTTGACATGATTTCATGCCTTGAATTCAACGGTGGTGTCCATTTCAATAGTTGAGCTTTGCATTTTTCTACCATCCCCAAGAGTGGAGGTATATGATGCAGTTATGTCATGTTTTTCTTCTGATTTGCTGAGATGATGTTTTTGTTGTTGAGATCCCTAATTTCCATTGTGTTGAGGGATACTTGTATGCCACATCATGTGCAATTTTATTAGCTTGTCATGTTGAAGGAAGGCCCATTTTGGTGAGAGTTCCTATAGGGAGAATGTCTCGTGGAGAGACATGCAACTCTTGTTGAGGGAATTTTCCCATATGAGTGAGAGTTTCTAAGAACGTCTTATGGAGAGACATGCCACTCTAGTTGAGGGTATTTATCCTTGTAATGACAAAGAACATACCATGTACATTTGCAACATTTATTGAAGCAACCTCCCCACTCTTGACACTAGGTCCTGGAGATATAACCCACACTAGGTGAACTCTGTTATCAATGTGTTTATGCTCTCGATTTGATTGTTGTCATTATGTTTAATCTTCCCTAAAACAGGCACATGTGGTTGTTTTATGCTCTTTCATATGAAATTTTGCTAACATCACATAAGTAAAAGATCTTGGTTAATTCTGATAGCTAAAGAGATCCAGATCAATATCTCTAATGATGTGCATCATGATAGTTATCTATGCAAAATTTTCACTTTCACATTTCAAGGTCATGTCAAATCATGGTGTAAAACCTTTCCATATGCATCTATACATTATTTTGGACAATTTATAAATGAGTTTATTTTTGTTTTTCAAGATTCTAGTTTGAAGATTTATTTAAAGAAATCAATGAGCTTAAAATGAGATCGAATGAATCAATGAAAGATTTTTCTTAGATATTTATTAATATATGTTATAAAATTCCTAAGAAAGATAGGGTTTGGTATCATTTAATCAAAGAATCTCCACGTTTTGTTGGTTTTTCTGAGAGACAACTTAAGTTTGATATGGATATTGAAAAACTATCATTAGATGTTTCTAATGATCTACAAGTCATAAATCAACCAAACTTTGTTTCTCCTTTTGTTACAACTTGTGTTTCTTTTTCAGGTGTAAGTCAAATAAAATTTCAGGCCTCGAAGGAGGAAATGGTTCCCCCTAACTTCTCTCATCCTCCTTCAACTTCATTATCCGATGAAATGGATTATTGTGTTAACATTCAAATATATGTTAGTGACAAATTAGGTGATGAAGAAACTTTGCAAGAAAAGGAGCAAAGATGCTTTGCTTTAGAAGATGCAATAAACCCTGCTAAAGTGGGGCAACCTCAAACTGAAATCGGCATGCTTTCTCTCGATTATCATGTTGATGAATTTCAAATTGATTTTGATTATGTTCAATATTCTCATGATAGACCTTAGTCTTTACTTCCTTGCTATGACCAAGACCCGTTCTTGGACAACACTAAATGTTCAAATAGTTCCATAAACCATAACACAAAGGCTCATTTGCTCATTACTTAAGAATATACAAAATTTGAATCATATTTGCGTGATGTTTCTTCAAGAGTGTCTTTTCATATTCTATCAATCTCTTTCACTACTCCTTGTACTTTGATTTATTTGCTAAATATTTTACACCATCAATTGTTTTAAGTACTCTAGGTTCTAATTTTGATGGTCTAGATTGTGATAAGGAACAAGGTGCTATCTCAAATTTGGAAGAGGAAAAGAATAAGAATGTTTCCCATCTTTCTTATGGTTTTTAATACATTGTATGCGAGGAAGGAGATCACATGACTCATCTCTTTCATGAAACTCATATGGTTGGTTCATATTCATTCTTAATCAATGAAGAATCTTGTGTGTTGAATGATAAATCTAATATTACCTAGGCATTTCATCAAGCTAGTGGCTTTGTCAACAATCATCTTGTTAATAATGACATTGTTGATATATTTGATAATGGATGTCCACATACTCTTTTTGATCTAACCAACCCCCCAAAATTTGATCATCTAACATGAGATAAAGACGACTCCCTAGGTTATATGAATCATGGTCCCCTTTGGTTGATTCATCTCCAACTTGGAGACTAGAATAATCATATCCTTTAAAAAATAGGTCTATCAATACTGGAAATCCAATCAAACTGGTGATTTAAAAAACTGTCATATAGTCAATAATGATATTGATATCACAACTGATGATGATTGTATACATTCATATATTGATCTTACGAAACCATCGAAATTTGATGATCCACCATTTGAAGGTTCATAAGTTTGTTAGGATGGTGAGGCACTTCAAATCTCACTGATGGTTATGTTAGGTCCTCATGTTCTTGACAAGATCCCTGAACAAGATCAGATTATGGCTTCCTTGCTATATTATTCTAATATCATAGTTGCACTAGATGAATGCTCATCTTTGAATTTTTTTCAAAGTTTTCAAGCTGGTCATTTTGAACATCATGATAGAATTGTTGATTGGTTGGAAGAGTCTTATCTAGTGAATTCATCTGTAATAAAGTGACCTCTTGTCTCTCTTGTGTTTGATTTAGTGTTAAACATGAATGAATACATGTCATGGATAGATGTTCAGGGTTTTCAAGTTTATCATTATGTTTATTAGGATAGAGTTGCAACTTGGTTAGAAATATCTTTTTTGGCATGCTTTCCGATCAGCAAGCATGATCTTCATTATTTTTTTGTAAGCGACGCGGGTAAACATCTTTGTTTTAGCACATCGTGTCATGCTAGTTCTAATTTATTATATCTTTGTGTTTGCAGGTCAGGTGCAACTCCTATTACTTCATTGGAAATTTGAATTTACATGATCCTCACCTATTATTCAGTTAGATCAGTGTTTAGGTTTATTTTTAAATGTTTACTTACTAGAGTAGTTATGCACACATTTTATTTCATAGTTAGTTTCATGATTACATTAAGTTCTTTCAAATTTAGTCAATTCCATTGCACTTATCTGCATTCCGTTGTTGTTCGGATTACATCACATTTCTCTTTTAAATTGCATTTGTCTTAGTATTTGTTGCATGAATCATTTCATTCTTAGGCATTTATTGCATTGCTCTTTTCAACTGCATATAGTTTTTCATTACACACTTCACTTACCTTTTCATATAGCCATGTTTCTTTGAATTGCTTGATGCTAATCCAAGCCTACATGTAAAAGGAACCCTAAGAGAGTTTCTCTAGACATTTTTCCCTAATGCTAGAATATTATAAGTGATTGTGTGTGGTTGTGATGGTTTCTCCACGATGCATCCTCTTGCAGATCCTAATATTGAAATATTGTCCCTAATATCCTTTACATGAGTATTCTTTATTAGCAAGGAAAACATGAGTTGGTATTTGTGGGGAACTCTAATAAGTTCATAGGGCCTATATCCATAACCTGAAATTTGTATATGGTAGATTCCTAAATATATTTTATTTGTACATTTAGTTTCCACCCATGGGTTGGAGATGTGATGTCGAAACATGACATGAGGGAAAACCTAAGTTATAAAATATTGTAGTTTTTGTAGAACATGAAACAATCTCTCTTACCCGTAAAATATGCCGGGATCCCTCATCCACCCTGATACAATGAAAACCCTAATAAATGATGCCAAGAGCATGGAAAAGAAAAGTAATTCAATAAAGGGTAAAGGAATGAGAAAGGAATCCTGCACAAAGAGGTGACGCTAGAAACTTCGCCAAGGATATAGATGCTCGCTGGTAGTGGAGCAACACCAAAAAATCACATTAAATTTCTAATCACAATAAACCCTATGTCATGTTATCTATATCATTGTTCAAGACTTACATGTGTGGGTTCTTGTTTTAATATGTCAACACTAGCAGGACCTAGCTAAGGAGACATATGAATGAAATATCTGTCAATGGTCAAGTAAATCAAAGCAGTACCTTTAGTAGCTAGTTCAATAATTCCTTGCATTTATTTAAGACTCAATTTATTAATGGGATGAAGGCAGAGATGTTGGATTCTACCGATGGTTTTCCAATTGTTGTAGTCGCTACAACAACCCAATTTTTTTTTCACCAATACATCTAAATTTTGGGTTCCCTTTTTCTTTTCAAGGTTTTAGTAGGAATTCCTATGTCCTAAATTGGTTAAATCTTTAGATGATACAGTTACCTTTGAGGACTATGATTACTCATGTTCTCACAAGGCACATCTCCTATTCCTCGCCATTGCTTTATCTTGGTTTATGTTCTTCTGAATGCATTGTGTTTTCTAGAAATGTTGCTTTTATTCACATGCTATTTAAGCTTTTTACTACCATAACATGTATTGCAATTAACAACACATGAATTTATATTGCATGAGTGAAAATGAAATTCATGCTTAAACTTGGTTCTCTTCTTCTAAGGTGCATCTTTAAGCTTGAATTCTCTTGAACATTTTATACCAATTTCAATCATAGTAATTACATTGTCATGTTAAGAGATTGAATTCTACATCAATGCCATTTTAGTCATTAAATTAGTTTATATGAATGAATATTGAATTGGTTTTCAAGCTTGAGTATTTTTTCCAAATTAATGCAACTTCCAACACTTTATTCTTGGCTATTGGACATCATTTTGTTTTAAAACGATTTAATGGTGATGGAAGATTTAAATTCTCACAGGTCTTCTTGATTTTCAATAGAGAAGAGATCTTGAATGTGAATTTTCATGAATTCTGGTTCAAATCTTCAAATTTTTCACATTATGCATTGAACTTGTGCTTAAGAAAAGATATGGTAAGCTTTTAGAGTGTTTATATGTGCATTAAATTCTCCATTTGACAAGATCTTTGAAGGATATTACATGCGACACTGTAATGGAACCTTGATGGAACCACCTATTGTTGAAGGAGCCTATTGAAGCATGCAAGGAAGACCCCATTTGACGAATTTTTGTGGAAGAAAAAGAAACCTGATACTGCCCAAGAAATAAGAGTTATGTATTGAAGAAGATACCCACAAGGGTAGCCCCAAAGGAACTTAAAGAAAAATGAAAATTAGGTCTAAAGATCCATTGAAGTTGGCCCTAAAAGAAGGAGAAGAAATACATTTTGAAGAATTCATGAGCGTACCAAAAGTACAATTTGACTCGAAACAAGAGACACATCTCTTGTGAAAAGACATTTACATATGTTACAAATTGTATTTCTCATGCAAGTTTCTCCTTTGGGACGAAGAATAAAATCAATGGTATATTCAATGGATCACATGCCACCAAATCATATAAAATAATGATTGGGCCATGTATTTCCTTACCAAGTTATGTTGTATGCATGCATGAAAGGACATTGACTGAGTGGATTAGATTTGAAAGATAATTGAACATGAGCGTAGTGGAGGAATTCTACATCATACATCCTACATGAACGAGACATGGTTTGTAGATGCATATTTTTTGCCTAGTTGGCATAAATATGGGTTGGGAGATCATAAGTGCCATTAGAGAGCTTAATGTTGGCTTGGAGTTTGTTGATTAATTTAAATCACTGGTATAAAGCCAATCACAACAATGGTGAATACCATGAAGACTATATTAATACATTGTGATGAAGGCTATAATCATGTAATGTGATAAGATACAAAGTCCATTGCAAGAATGCTATGAAAGAATAATAATGCATGTGATAAAGAGTTATGATGATACAATGTGATGAAGCTTTAGTGTTGGAAGCATGCATTGAAGGCTATGTCAAAGAACATGGGATGAAGACTACCAGAATGTGATGAATGCATGCGATGAAGATCTATCATAATGTGATACAATGGAAGACTATGTCAAAGGTTGCGATGAAAAGCTATTAGAATGCAACGCGACGAGAGAGAAGGTGGATGACATCATCAAATTAGTTATTCTTGGTAATTCCATATTTCTTGACAAAAGAGTTTGTATTAATAGAATGTTTTCATATGAGTCCATACTTAAAAGTTAAAACTTTAAAATACTTTGATGAAGACAAGAAATAGGTAATTGAAGCCAAGGATACATTTGTCAATAAACCTATTGATTTGTTCAAGGCGATATTGATTTATTCAAGGTGATATTCTTAGATGAGTCTAATAATGAGGAAGAAGGAAATACTGAGAAATAGCTTGTTAGTCACAAGAAGAGTGTGTAGGGTGCTAATACAACTTTAAATCGCTTGATTTCTGGCGATTTCCTTGAATCATTTGGGAAAGAGTTGGGTATGAAAGTTCCACGAGATTTAGATTGAAAACAAAATGAAATTCTCAAAAAAGAGAAAAGTTGATAATGCAAATGAAATAATGGAGGTTTCTGACTAGGTGGTTTAAGATGTCTCTCAATTTGATGAAAAGCAAGTAATTCAGGAGTTGGCTCATTATATTGGAGCATATGCAAATGAGTTTTTTTTTCAAGTTAGAAGGTTGATGGATATTTTTAAGCAAAAAGAGGCTAAAATCTCACATCTAGAGAAATGATTATCAGAATGAGGGAATAAATTTCAAGCTCATTTGAAACTATGAGAACATGAGTCTCATCAATAGTTCACTTAGAACATAGAAGAGTTACAACAAATATTGAATGGTATCAATAAATTGGAATGTGTGTTACAACTAAAAAATGATAAAAATAATGTTTAGTTGACAAAACTTCAATTAAAAGTCCAGGAAGCGGAAAACAATGTAATTAATCTTGAGAAGTTCAAACAAGAGAACGTTGAGATCAATATAAAACTCATATATGCACAAGAATAGTTTTGTAACAAGATGCTCCTTGCTCAAGGCCACAAAAATTTGATAGATTTGTTATTCAATGATATGCTTGACAAAGAAGTTGAATATGAAGACGTACATAGTAAACTAACTAAGTTGCTTATGTGGTAGAATTTTTCGAAAGGAACCATAGCTTTCGTGATTTGTATCATGCAAGAGTGAAAAATATTGAACGGATTTGAAAGATTGACTTGGATGCTATATGGATATTTTTGTTCAAACCAAAATTTTTCTTTCTCATGACTAAATAATTCACCGATAGAACCATCGAAGAACTAACAATCATTGAAGCACATATGTTCAAGTTCCAGGTCAATATGTAACTCAAATCTCCTGCACAGCTCCTAGCTATTTACTCATGGTGTAAATTGTCCAATGAAGCTTGTCTGGGAATAATGCGAACACGATGAAGACTTGTTTTTTAATTAAAGTCAAAAAATATTTTTACTTTCATACTTTTTGATTGTTAGGTTATTAAGTCAAAAGGAATTTTGAAAGGCTATAAACAATATCATGATTATGAGATAGGGGTTTTTATTTTGCTAAGGAAGTATATTATGCACTGCACTAAAGCTATATATTCTTGATATAATTTTGGCCCGCTACCATTTACCATTTTTAGAGATTGAATGATTATGGTATGATTACTTTAATTCACTTGATCATTTTCATTGAAATTGAAATATTTTTCTCTTTATTTATTTGATAGTGAATGATTTGATCTAGGAGGATCTAGAAAGGGTCAAAATTCAAAGTCATCGAATCTCAACAAACCTAGCACCAATTCAAATATCTCAATGAGATGATTCCAACAACACAAATGTCACCTCAATCTGAGTCCATATGAAAAAGTTATGCTCATCTAAATTTTTTGGAAAACATGTAAAAATTTGGCATTGACACTGCCATGTGGCACCACCAAAATAGGCCATGTAGCCCCACCCAGATGAGACAAGTGGCATACCAGTCAATAGTTAGCTGAGACATAGCACATTACCAGGCGCAAGGTGGAATCTTGATGGACTAATGGGGTATCACCAAGTGGCCAAATTAGGTGGCACCATGTGGCACCTTGGGTGGAAAAAAAGGGGAAACCCTTCAGGCCAAACTAACCAAGCAAGTGGAGTGCACGAGGTTTGAACTCATGACATATAGAAAGGTAAGTCAACAACCTAATTGTTAGGCCATGGTTAAAACTTGTTTTAGAATTGGCTGAGAATTGAATTTTCATTGTGTATATGTGTAATTTAGGGTGAAAGATTGGTATATTGCTAAAGTCAGTGGCCTCACCAACCCCAAAACATTAATGAACACACCAAATATCATATAATGCCAAAGAAATAATTATTACACCAATGTATACTGCTAACGTCCCACTGTTAGATTATATGTTTGCAAGAAAAAATGGGGAGGCCTGTGGGCCTGACCTCGAGACCTCCCCTAACCATATTTCTTATTTACAATGTTTTAACCAACCACCAAACTAGTGGTGCTTTGGCTAAACTACCCACATGATTTTATTTAAACTCCTCCATTACATTTGGATGAAGAGTGGAGGTTGGGCTCTAGAGAGAAGGCCGAGCATAACTCATCGTAGGGAAGCGAAACCATGCTAGGATGGGTACATTTTCGAAGACAAATTCCTGGTATATTCTAGGGAATATTTTGATTGTTGTGGCATCCTGAATATTCCCTAGGGGACCCATAGGTGAAAGTTACAGAACCTCGTCAAGTTTGTACTATTTTTTCTGAAAATTTCACAAGGAATCCACTGGTGCAATTAGAATTGGGATTTCAACAATGAATTTTTAAGTCACTTCCAGAAGTGAAGTAATGCCGTGTATTTTCCTTTCATTTTTTTTAGATAATATAAATTCCCCTCCACTTTGAAGCTAGCCCCGAAGACGTAGCTCACACATTGTGAGTGAACTTCGTTAAAAAATATTGGTGCATTGTCTATATTGTCTTCTTTTTGTGTTGATTCTTCATGTATGTTTCATTTATGGTATTTTCATTCTCTTTAATAAATTATGTTTAACATCACCGAAGGAAAGATCCCATATCATGTTAGCATAAGAATGGTCATATTTGATGTGAATTGTGAGGGTGGATGCTTACCAAGGCCAAAATCAAAGAGGGTGAAGGAAAAGTCAAGTCTTTTAACCTCGATGTTGGAGAGGTAAATCCCCTCTACGGATAGAGGCGATCCCTACTAGCCCAACAGGGGTCTAGCAACAATCAAACAATGCTACAATGCAGGTTCCTAGTTGTAGTTAACAAGTGGGCAAAAGAAACCTACTTGGATTCCAACGCTATGTTTGTCGAAGAGATGATCCTCTCGCTCCTTTGCTCCAGCCGATCACAATTCCCCGCTATCCTCGCGGACGGACACCTGCACCAGCAAAAGAGAGAAAACACAAGCGTAAAATCTACTAACAACAACTATGTATCAGTCAGGAAGGATACAATTTACATCAATCATCCATTGGACAAATGGAAATGGAACCATAAGAGTAGTCATCTATCTTTATTAACAGAAAATAGAGTAAGGTACAACCGAAGTCCTGACGCTGAGTCCTTCTCTAGAGGGTCCAGCCAACATATCTTCCAAGCATTCACCTTTGAAGCAAATCTCCCAAGTCAAAGAGGTCTCTCTCTCACATACAAGGCAACAAGCTCATGACCTTCCTCAAGCTCAAAGCAATCCTCACAAAACACACCAAATGCCTACAAAGAGCAGCACTAATGCACTAAGAATTCCTCAATCAAAGTCTATATGTTCCAAACTAGCTGCTCATGGGCAATGGAGGAGGCTTATAAAGGAGAAGGAGTCTCCATGAATAGGTAAAGGATGAGCTTTCCCCCAAGATAAGGGGATGGTCAGTCGAACAGACATGCCAGAGAAAGGATGGTGACCTCAACAATGCTAACAACCAAGTCTGGAGGGATCTGGAAGGTTGGTTGTTAAAACAAATTCGCCCGAACAGGATCAGCGCGGGTGAGACACTGAGCTGGCACGCTGGCATCGCAGATCACTGTAGAGGAGGTCCGGTTAGCGCTCAACAGGACAAACGGAGGGTGCGCTGTCCGTAAAATTGGACCAGCGTGGAAAACACGTGTGCTTCCACGCTGGCAGCGCAGCAGTAACATTGGCCTCCGCCTGTCAACGCGGTTATTCAATAAACAGACGCAATGATATATTTAACTTAGGCAAAGAGGGTTTTTTAGCCATTTTGAGGAGCATGAGCATAGGTGAATGTGGTTTCACAACACAGTAGGGAGACTGACATGATGGCAGTGACATTTTACTGTGTAACAGGTGCATTCATTTATGTGTGTTGATACTTGTGTTGAATGTGTGGAGTGATCCTTTAACTAGTGTGGAGCTCCTGTAGTTGGGTCACTACTACATTGAACTGCTCATTGCTGTCATGCAACTGTGTGTAGTTTGTGCTTTGGTTGTTTGAATACTAAAGATATCATTGGATCTTAGTTGAAAATTCTGTGAAGACCATGAGCATGGTAATTTTTATTATATGTTAGTTGTATACATTGAATTCCATAAAGGTTGTATATATAATGGTGTAAAATTTTGAGTCCATTAGTTTAAAGAAGAGATCGTTGAGAGGAGTTTATTTTTGTTAACATAATGGCCAAATTTGATGATATATTAAAGCTCCTAAACACCCTAATACTTTCCACTATTGATGGGAGGGTAAACATCAACAAAGACACTCTCTGTGACATTCATACTTGCCTGCATAATACACAGGAAAAGATCAAGTTTTTGCAACTAGAATCTCAATTCCAGCAAGAAGAATTATAGTAGTGGAGTCATCATTCTGAAATTGTTTCTATTTAGAACATTGAAATAGAGTCCCATGAGAAACAAATTGATTCAGATCGAGTACCCAATGAAGCAGCAGTTGTACATGCAGATGCAGAAATTTAGTTTGCACTTACCAAGTTGGTCATCAAACCTTGGGAAGAGCTTGTCCACAACAAGCACAGAACTGGTCTTGGATATGACAAGGATGTGTCCTTTCATATTCCAGACTACAAACCAATCCAATTTCACAGTGCTGGATTTCTTCAGGATAATTCATCTTCACCTACTCCTCATGACAATTCACCTTCAGCTGTTTCAGATTCTTCCCCTCTTCCACAGCAACAGCAGCAACAACAGATTGTGAAATGCCAACACTGTGACTTAGTTGGCCATTTGAAAGATCAGTGTTTTGATCTTCATCAACGTAAGCACTGTCATAAAACCAGTCATTCTTCAAACATTTTCTTCAAAAACAAACCTCATGCAAAAATAAAGATTCATCTTGGATGGATCACTTCTTGGAAATGGGAATCAACGACCAAGAAGATATTCCAGTCATATTTCAGAACTTGTTCTAGAGTATTGAACAATATTGTAGTTGAGTTTTCTCCATCATCTCACCTTGTATCTGATAGGGGCAGAATTGATGGTCATCCACAAGCTTCAAAGTCACATCAAGCGAGCCTGAGGCACAACCTGCCATACCGGATTCAGAGTTGTAGCCAGAGACAAAGATAACCCTGAGCATGCCTTCAGTTTGTGGCACCTCTTCAAAGAATTGGGGACACTTCCTCTAGCATAATATTTCAGCTTCTTACCAGTTTAAGAAGAGTTTCAGGAATTGCATTAAGCATTCCAGAGTTGTTGGTCATCCTTAAACCATCACAGGTTGAGACTTCCCTTTCCAGGTTGAATTTCTCCCTTTTATGTGGGGTGAGACCTCCCTTTCATGGTTGAAGGTTTCCCTCTTCAAAACATCATAAGCACTTCCTCTAGCAAAATACTTGAGCTTCATGCCAGACTTGGAAGATTTTTGGGAACTGCACTAAGTGTTCCAGTGTTGGTGGTCATCCTTAAACAACCGCCCTTTATATTAACATTTCAAAGAGCACATTTAGCCTAGTGTTGCCATGCATGTTTTGCACATTTTGTATTACAACTCTCTTCTTGGACTCATACATAACCCTTCAGATTAAGGGGGGGGGGGGGGGGGGGAATGTTGGACACCTAATCCTCTAAGGGTTGGTGTGGAAGTTGAACAACCAAAAGGAGTCCAGGAGACCACTTGGAATATGAACCCAAGGATCACACCAAGTACTATAAATGTATATCATTTGTTAATAATAAGTGTACTCTCCAGTTTATCATTCATATTTTGTTGCTGCCATGTTTGTGTTTAACATAGACACTTGTAAATGAGATCTCAAGGAGCATAGGGTTTGAAACTAAGGTAACGCAGGTTACAAGAGGACAAATTGCATTAGGAGCAGGGGAAATGTAGGTTCTCGGTGTATTACCTATGTTACTAACTTACTCCATGAAGGAGAGACCAACATTACCCTTTGTAAGTGAGTGTTTTTGGATTCCTTGTGCATTTTAGTGATTTCTAGTGATAGAAATGAAGGTAATTTCTTATGGTTTTATGAGGAAGGTTCAAATTGAATTGATATATAGTTGTAATATTTGATTTAGGTGTGAATACAATGATTCCTTGAGTAGTGGAGAGAATGATTCTATTTGTTTAAATAGATGAGAAAAGAGATTATTGTGAGGTTGCAAAGTGTGCATATTAGAGAGCTTAAGTCAATGTAGAGGCTAGAGGTCGAGCTACTTAAGCATGCACATATAAAAAGGTTAATGGCAGTGATCAGAGATTGAGAAATTCCATGTAAAGGCTAGTAACTATGGCATAGTTTGTGATGTAAAGGAAAATATTGACCTGATAGTTTGTTTTGGAATTTATGACTGAAAATGGAGTTGTTGTATAAAATATATTTCAGCATGAGAAGTGCATATGTATCGTAATGTTACGATTGCATGAACTAATGGTGTATTGTAGGAAGAATTAGTTTCTGTAACAACCCTGGTGAAAATTGCATGTAAAAATATATAAATACCACAGATGATGGGACACATATTCCAACCTAGATGGTGGGTAGGACATCCTAGTATGTGTTCATTTGGTTGAAGTTTATGGCTAATGAAATTGGCAAAGGCAATGGCTAAGCAATTAAAGAGGAAAAAAGGTATTTTGCACAATTATTTATGAAAATAATGGAAATTAGGAGAAAGGGAAGGTGAAAGGTCACATGTTGCATGTGAGGAGGAAATTGAAGGAAAATAATGGAAAATAAAGAAAATAGAGGCCTCATTAATAAAAAGGCTTCTAAGGATCAGTGGGCAGGACTTGGTTAGTTTAGATTTGGAGCTCTCTCATTATTCTCTCTCTCTCTCTCTCTCTCTCTCTCTCTCTCTCATACTCTAGGTCACTTAGAGTTTTCTTGTAGCACTTTGGCATTGGACCAAGAAAGACAAAGAAGGCAAGAGGAAGCAAAGATCAAGCAACTACAACAGGCTTCATTACAAGTATCAACTTGCATGTGTATTTTCCTTGATAGATTTGGAATGCATGGGATTGTATGTGTTTCTTTTCTACCATAACATGGGTTTTGCTAGGTGTGACAGTATTTTCAGCATAGCCTTGCCATTTCCAGATAGCTTTGATGAGATGGGTTCTCTCATGCGTTTTGTGGGAGATGTCAGGATTGGATTTGAAGCTGAGTGGGGTGGATCTCTGAATTGAAAAAAACATGGTGGTAGTGGTCCCTGAACCATGCTAAGGATGCATGAATCCACTGGCCTAGTAACCCCTGAACCGCACTGTGGGTTGCAGTAAAGCCAGATTGTGTGCCTCAATGGGCCTAGGAATCGTTGTCGATGAATGACGGGATATAAGGTAAAGCCAAGAGGTGGGTTTTCTCTCTGTTGGACCTAGTGATTCCGGGATGGAATGCATGGTAAAGCATGGAGAGTATGTCTCGGTGTAGGGCCTAGCAATCCCTAGATCAGACTGTGGATGCATGGTAAAGCTTGAGAGACTAGAAGGCACTCAAATTCCTCACGATGTAGGCTGGTAACTCCGGTGGCATTGACATTGATTTGTGTTTTTGATGTGTTCTATGAGTCCCACATTCATGCTTGGAATATGGCATGGGGGTGATTGGCTAAAGAGAAACTTGGCTCAACCATTCTATGGTCAGGTGGAACATGGTAGTCCCATCACTGGCTGGTTCATTACATTTATTAGTGAGAAATTCATTCCCTTGATTTTCATGTGCAAATGTACTGATATATATATGGATTTTGATGGCTGATATGTCCAATGTATTTATGTTCCTATTATGTTGGTTATATGTACATTTTATGGCAGCAGCTATGTTTGGATCTCAACATGTTTTTACTTGTGTTTGAATGGATATTGTATATATGACCCAATAAGTGATAAGGTAGCAAAAGACATAAGGAAACAATGGTTCATGGCGATTCTCAAATAAGTATGAGATCCCTATACTTAATTATGTTGTTTACACCTGTAGGTTACATGTTGATGATATTTTTGACGAAGTGCCTATCATGGCTAGTAGGGGTCTGGTTATGATTTTGTTCATATTATTGCTTTTGTATCCTTGTTACCTTGTATCCTTACCAATTCTAAATGATCATTCCATTCTGGGCAATGTCCCGGGCTCTGGGCCAAAAAAAGTGGCTCAAATCTCGGAATGCTAGCATTAGTGATGAGACTAACTTGCCTAGGTAGTGTCTAGGAAGCATTATAAAGCACCTGGGCAGTGTATGGGGAGCGTTATTCCTGAAACTAACTCACTTGGGAAGTGTCTAGGGAGTGTTACCCTGCCTTAAGGTTTCTCAAACAACAATAGGACCTAGGGACAAGAAGTCTGAGTGGTCGACTTGTCTTCTGAAGGTTATGTGGATGATGTTGGATGAATGTGTGTGATGTTATGTAGATTCCATTTCCTTAAAGTCACCAACGAGGTTGATTCTTATCATAGTGGCCTCTCATCGCATGTTTACCCTAGCTGACTGGTTTCTTGGGTAGATGTGGGAGGCGGGTGTTATAGAGTGGTATCAAAGCATGGTTGTTCTCTCCTTGGTTGTGTGTTGGTCATGCATTCATGTCAGTTTCATGTGTGTCTCTTGTGTCGTAGTCCATGTGCTTGCTTCCCTTGCATGGTTTTGATCATGGTTGTAGTGATGTAGCCATGTGAAGGTTGAAGGTGTTGACCTGGAGTATCTTGTCATGTGCGAATGATTGATTATGCATTGTTATGCACGTTAGTGTTCACATGTTATCAAGTGGACGTGATGTGGTCGTTGTTGTCATGCATGAGGTCATGGCTTTTGTGGTCGATATTGTCATGCATTGATGACTATACTCTAGCTATAATGATGTGTATATGGTCTGATACTCATTTGTTATGTGTGTATATGTAGTTGTTATGCATGTACGGTCTTGGTTATGATTATGCATGTATAGTAGGTCAAACATGCCTTGTGAAGTCATTGTATGCAATTTAGGTCATCATGATGCTATTGGTTCTTATGATGCTAATGTTTTGGCTGAGATAGAGCAGGGGATGCAGATCATCATAATGAGGTTGCATCATTAGACTTTTGGGTAAGATCAAATCATCATACAAGTATTGTATGTTCGACATCCATGTATATTAGTTAATGGATTGTTATACGCATTAGGGTTATATACATTAGGTTTATGTACATGAATTTTGATGTTATGGTTACATACATGATAGATGATAGTTGATTAGTATAGTTATATGCACATGTGTCCGATAGTCATGAATGATAGTAACATGTGACCATATGCATTGCTTATTATTGTTATATGTTATTAAATTCATGATTAGGGTTATTTCTTTGAGATTTGAATATTTAAATTTGGATTGGTCATATGCATGATGGTTATGCTCATTGCATTGAAGATCTTGATGTTATATGTATTGCATTAACCTAGTTTGATCTATGCAGATGGTTATGGTTGTGATATTCAAGTATGGGTCAACATTTTTTGATATGGTGTCGTACTAATCTAGATTGATTGTACATATGTGATTTTATGCATGTATGACAAATGCTTATGCACTTATGATGTGAACATGTTAGTTAGTTACTTGCATGGATATCATGATTTATGTTTCAATTGATATGTTGTGAAGTTGTATCATGCTAACCTAGATTGATTGTGCAGACAAGATAGCCTACCCCGAGGTACACTAAGGTATGAGATTGATTATCTATTATACTTGGTGCTTCATTCTTGATTATGATGTATATTTGGTGTTTGAGTGTTTGGTGCCTAGATGATTTATTTAACATGGTATGTTTTCAAGTGGTTGAATGATTGATGAATTGCTTAATATGAGTATGTGTTCAAATTATTTTGTCTTAAGATGATTGTACTAACATGTATGTGTTGAGATAGTTGATATGTAATTGAATGTAGTTGATAGTTGTAGCATTATGTCTAATGACTATGGATTATGACATGATTATTTGTAAAGGTTGATTTCAAATTGATAAATATGATTGTCTTGATATTTGGAACATGTGGTTGGCATGTGTGAGCAATTGCAGGAAACATGTTGGTATTAGCTTGACAAGTTAATAGTTGATGTGTCTATATAAATAATAGTTGGGTGGTGTGACAACATATAGTAAGCCTCGATTCCAACAAGGTAAAAAGGTAAAAGAAAGGAATTGGGCAAGAATTCCTTTGGCTATGTTTAAAAATCCTAATTTCGAATGAATAAGTGCTTTGCACACAAGAATTCTTCTTAACCTTGATTTTGTCTGAAATTATGTGGATATGTGCTATATTCATGAACATGCACTTGACAGGTATATTAGCTAGTATTTAGCTACAGGTGGATCTGTCAAAGGATTGAAGTCCCTTGAGAGATGGCATAGATGTGTTCAGTTGCAAGCAATATGCTTGGTACAACAAGATAAGGTAACTAGTGTATTGTTATGTTATATATGCACTTACAATTATGTGTTTATGGCAATATGATGCATGGGATTTCATGGCAAAGAAAATTTCCATGAAATCTTGAAGAAGACTCAAGTTGAGTTTTCCTTGGGAACCATGGGGATTGAGTCAAGGAGTTTGTTGTTAGTCTTTTGCTTTTGGTCTTTTGCGATTGTTGTGCTTTATTTGAAATTTTGATTGTTTCTGGTGCATACTTACACCACTTTGTTTTCAGAGTCATGTTGTTATTGGTTTTTATGGTCTTCTTCTTGTTTGTTTCTTGTCTTGCCTTTTGTGTTTTTGAGTCTTGGGAATTAGTTGGGAAAGAGGAAGAGTTAATGAAGCTCGAGCAGAGCTATGTCATACTCGATAGGTGATGTACAACTCATATGAAGTTCTGTCCATGAGTAAGCGCAGTGGAAGGTAAGACTATGGCTATCGGTTGGACTGGCTGAGTCCATTGTGGTAAATGGATGGTAGTAGTATAGCCATGAGAAAGGTAACATGAAAAGGTAAAGTAAATGGATTTTAGGCATCATATGCGTTGGATATGTTGGGAACTCTTGTTCTCAATGTTGTGCATGTGTTGCATGAATAAAGGAATTTCTCTTAACCTAGAACTTATGTTATCTAGCAATTTTGTTATGACCATGATTATGTTGATGTTTATATATGTATACATGTATCTATGTATATATGGCATTGTTTGACACGATGATAATTTTTTTTTAAGCTAATGATTATATATGTATGTATCTATGTATCTATGTCATTGTTTTAAAAAGTTGTAAGGATCATTCTTGTGGTGTGGCCAAATGATTTCTTATGCAGGTGAATGGCATGAAGAGATTCTTGGTTCATGAGAAATCAATTGGGAAGAGTAGTTACCACAAATATACAAGGCCAGAACCATGTGGATATGATTTGGTATTGTATACTTGTGTTATGCCTATGTTTATATTATGACATGTAATGTTTAAGGATACATCAACAAAGTGAAAGTAGTGTGGTTTGCGACATGATAGGGTAAGCATGGATAAGACACGTGAAGCAAGGTTTCTTGGTAAGGACAATATGGTTTTGGATGTGTGGTACTACTATTGTGCATATACTATATATGTTGTACATGTTTCATATATGATGTGTGCACATGTGGTGTTGTGTATATATAGTGTGTGTACATGTTGTTTAAGAAGTGTTATGTATAGGATGGTACATATAGTGTTGTGTGAATGTCACATATTCAATACTAGGTATAACTGGTGATATGCACATGTTGGATGTGTGGCATTGTGTACATATTGTATTGTGTGAATGATGGATATGTGGTGTTGCGTGCATGTGGTACATTGGTACTATGTACATATGGGGTGGTGTGCATGATTGTACAAGTTGTGTTGCGTGCATGTGGTACATTGGTACTATGCACATGTGGTGTGGTGTGCATGATTGTACAAGTGGTGTTGCATGCATGTGATACATTGGTACTATGTACATATGGTGTGGTGTGCATGATTGCACAAGAGGTGTCGTGTGCGTTTGGTGCTGTGTACATATTTTACAAGTGGCGTTGTGTGCATGTGGTGCTATGTACATGTCGTGCATGTGGAGTTGTGTACATGTTGTGCAGGTGGTTCCATCTACATGTGACATTGTGCTGATCTGGATTTAAATAGGATCAAAACAAATTATAGAGATAACCATAAACACAAAGATGCAGCGGAAATGATACTTCATTTCATTAATGTAAAATACTGAAATATGCTTACAAATAGAAATGGAAATAAACTAACTAGGGTGATGGTAGCTTATCTCTGAGAAGAGATGTGGTGGCTACATGCCTCTAAACTATGTTACAATGAGGCTCGAAGGCCTATTTATTGTTGAGAAACAATGGAAAACCCTTAACATCCCAAAACCTAACCCTAGAAGATGAAACAACAAATTATGGGCCCCATTTTGGGTAAGTTGGTACATCAACTTCCCGGGGTCGTAACTTTGGCACCTGATCTTCGTTTGACGCATACAATAGCTCATTAGAAAGATCTATCCAAGCACTACAATTTTAAGAAGCGAAATATGGGTCCATGGGTCCACAAACCCATGTTGCTCCAAGATTTCCCAAAAGACGTCGTTTAAAGCCTCAAAACGACTCCGGAAGTTCAGGACCCGAAAAACTACTAAAAATAGTAAACTGTGCTGCAATTAAGGAAACTAAAAAATTGAAAGAGAGTTGTGGGGGTCCAAGTGGGATAGGTGGGTGGCCACCAACATCCACTTGGATCATTCCTCCCCCCTTAAGAAGCAATGATATCCATTGCATTGAGTTCCTCCATTTGCTGAACTTGGTCCCTGGTGAGTTGTTCTCTAATCTATGATGTGTCCAGTACTAGTGTGAAGCATAGTTGAGGACTGTCCCCATTGAACACTCGGTACGAGCGAAGGAATGGGGGAATGTTGTGCTCCAAAACATTGTTTCCCGCAACCTTGATAATGGTGTATGGACCATGTCACTTCTTGGGCTTGTCATTTTTCAGAATGGAGCGGTGATATATCGGCCTGTTGGGTAGAGGTGCTCTAGGAGTTAGATCGAATGAATGCTTGACCTGACAGTGCAATGGTACCCTTGTGGGTGAGGAGAAGATGTTCCTGTGTTCTTTAATGACTGTATCCCTTTACTGTTGCTGCTACGGAGGAACCCTTCGCGGGGGTCATGGATGTGGCTATGATCTTCCCCTTACTTTGGGAGTGAACCAGACAAAAAATGAATTTCCTAGTCTGGGAGATGATCTCGCTGCATTTCTTAGTAGAGATCAAAGAGGTGGCAGTAGGTGGGGCTCCCTCTTGTATCTTGTATAATGAATTATCCAAAGAAATAATGACAACACGAGGCCTTAGCTCATACACAACATGTTGCCTCCATAAGAATGGTTGGCCTAATAAGACATCAAAAACATCAAGCAGTGCAACATCACATAATACCTCGTCTATGAAGGGCTTGATATTGTAGGGAAGGCGGTATTGCTGGTGGACTCAAATATCTCATCCTTCGTGAAGTCACCTGATACTGTACGATTGTGGGTGTGGTGTAGTCGGTAGGCCCAACAGCTTGACAACCTCTGCTGAAATGAGGTTATTTTGGCCGCCACTATCTATAATGATTTGTAGCAGCAAACCCTTCACCCACATCTGTGAGTGGAAAAGACGCTCCTCCTCATCTGGATCTTCGGGCTCATTCTTCTGGATCTTGGTGGTGGCAACAGTGGCACTAGGCTCTGCATCAATGATCTGCTTCCTTTTTCCATTCCACTTGTTGGGTTCTAACTTAGGGTCAGAATATGCATTTGATTCAGAAGCCTTCAATTCAGCCACCAACGACTACTTGGTACGACACTCACTTGTGTTGTGAGTGGGGCTCTTATGGAACTGTTGTGGTAAAAACACAACCCCCCCATTATTGATGCGTCCATTTCAAATAATGGGGACCCTTTCTATAAAATTTTGGCTAAACACCTTTTTGGATTTTTATTTTTGATTGCCCTACGCTTTTGTTAATTTTTAGTTTTCTTTGGATTCTTGTTTTGATTGCTTTGTTAGAATCGATTTTCTATAAGCTTCACATTGACGATTGTTTCGCCTCATTTGGTCAGCTGGTTTGAAAATGGCGCTCCTTTGAAAGTCTGATTATTTATGTAGCCTGGGTTAAAAAATGCATAAAATGTACAATATTGCATTTTGTAGATAAATTAGTTCAATAATGCATTCATTTTAAATATTAACCCGTAGTGAGTTTTTACTAACATTTTTCCATATAGCCAAATCATGAAGCAACCAAATTTTAGTAATTTACTCCAATAAATTATTAATCTAGAAAAATCATAATTTCAAAGTGGCTATAATTTATTTTTCATTTT
>APFE030806880.1:74459-85391 GCA_000404065.3 Pinus taeda | reverse complement strand
AAATTATAATCGCATCGGGAGCTTTCAAATGACATGTTTTTAAAACCCCGATGGACCCATACCCCCGACGCCGATTGCCGATATCACATCGGGCACTTTGACGTTGTAACATGTTTGACAAACCATACACTCATCCCCGATCATTAACAAGTATTAGCGTAAATTTTATTACACATGGGGTATTAAAGCAAAAGCATGTTTTAAAGTTTTATGTTAGTTTGAAGGTTTTCAAAAAACACTCATACGTAGGAGTGGAGTAAGTAAGGAGTAGGGTAGGTTAATATATATTAATATTAGTTTATATATTAACATGTAATATTATATTAAGTAAATTAATTAATAATATGTAATATATTATATTAATTAAATTAATTAATAATATTCAATATTTAATTAATTTAATTAAAATTTAAATATCATTTAGATTAATATTAATTAGTTTTTTTAATTAGATTAATATTTATTAGTTTTTAATTAGAATGGATTTGATCGTTAATTAAATATTAGTTAGCTATATTAATAATTAGTTTAGTTTATAATTAGCAATTAATTTATAATTAATTAAAATTCTAATTTAGGATTTAATTTTTAAATGAGAATTTTGATTTTTTTAGCTCAGCAACAGAGTTTCCAGATTCATCCTAGATTTGATCCATCAACTTTGGAGGCTCATAAATTGAGTTATACTTGGCCAAATGAGGCCCAGGATGGCTCATTGAAAAGAGAAAATCAAGGAGAACATTTTGGAGGAGGTTGCACCAATAGATTTAATCATTTATTGGGCCAAAAATCAGGCAGAAGATCAGGCTCCGAATTTTGAAAACAAAATCAATTTTCTGAGTTATTTTCTTTAATTTCATTTGTCCAAAGCCTCTTCTAATTGCAGATCCATTGGTCAATAATATCCTTTGCCAATAAAACCATTCCAAGCATCAATACAGAGCTTATATTTTATTTTCAATTATTTATTTAAAATAGAATTTGATTGGGTTTGATTTAAATGCCAGCAATGCTATTTTGATTTTATGGTTGCATTTTAATTTATTTTGATTTCTTTTTGCAGGAAAACAGTGGAAGAAATATGGAGAAAAAGATCTTAGTCAATGAGAATGCTACAACAATTAAAGATTGGAATTATGAGCAAGTAAAATTGGATTTAGCAGATTTCTCTTGAACAAACTCTCCTCTCCAAAAATTCTTTTACAAATATTATAAATAACAGATTGCAGAATGGAACAGGGGGCTGCTCTCCTCTGCAATTTTAGACTTCTGAAAGCACTATTGTAATAGGAATTTAGAGTTGTAGGAGAGAGGAGAGAAAATCTTAGATCTGGGGATTATTGAGGATTTTCCTTTTGTATCTTGAATTATGTGTAAGAGGCAGAGTTTGCACTATTGTGGCTCTAGTTTTAAAGGCAGAAATTCAAGCAATGTAAAGGGTTGTTGGAGACCAAGGACAAAGAAATGGATGCAATAAATTGGTATTTCTAATACTACTATTTCAAATATCAGTTTTAATTTTATGGTGACAGGAATGTGTCATTTTATTCATGTTTGTGCACTATTGTCAATATTGGTAATTTGTCTCAATCTTGTTATTATGTATCTTTGTTTTTTATGGATTAATTTCTCATTTTTGAGTAACTACTTACTCTGAAATCTGTCTTATGAAATTGATTTATTGAATGGTAATGTGTTGTGAACTATTTCCACATATCATTATTCAACTATTTGATTTATTGGTTTGATAATCAATATCATTTTTGTGAACTACTTCCTGAATGTTGTTGGCTTATTATTTCAATTAAGAGGTCTCAATAGGATGTGTTTTGGTAACCATAATATCAATTAATTGAACTACTTCATTAACTTGATATTCATTATAAACATGACATATCTAAATCCCAATACTTTAATTATCTTGCTCTTAGTTGGGTTAGATCTATATCTGCCTAATTAAGATAGGATTTAGATTAGTTTATTTTGCTTGCATCATAGAATAAGCTTGCATTTAGAGTAAAATCTACATTCTTTTAAGTCCTCTACTCAAAGAGGCAAAATTTTAGTTGTGGTTTGGCTGAACCCAAATCAGCTTAAGGGTCATTCTCTTTCCTGATCAGCAAGAAGAAGTGATCTGATGTCCCTATCTATTGGTAGTTAAAGATACATTATAAACCAATAGCAATAGGGAGAAGGTAACTGGACCTAGATGAACAGTCGGAGCCACCACACCAAACGGAAAAGGAGTTGCTTTTAAGGTCCGGACCGGGTGGTTATCCCCCAATGTTGTTGCAGCGATTTTCGAGGCATCGACATTTTTGGCGCTAGAAGGAGGGCCTGAGATTTTTTGTCTATTGGAGTCTTTTCAATTTTAATATTTTATTTATTGTGATGACTCCTCTTAAACTTCCAATTTGGAGTTGTATCCATGGACGTGCATCCTCCAATACTCCACCCGAAGTGGTAAGACTCTTGTCTAAGGCAAAGTTTAATGGTAAGGGAAATTCCTCTGCTTTTAACCATGTCTTTCAATTTCTTCAAAATATTTCAAATTACAATTTTGAAGGAATTGATGAAGGCATTTTATGTAGGATTTTTACTCTCACATTTGCGGCAAACGCCAGAAGCTGGTGTAGAACTCTTCCAGTTGCCTCAATCCACAGCTGGGATCAATTTGTTACAATTTTCATTTCTAAATTTCACGACTACGATTATGAACAGGTATGTGAAGAAATTGAATATCTACGAAGGTTTGAAAATGAGTCTGTTAATGATTTTAATATTCAATTTCATTTGAATTGCTTAAGATTTAAAGATGAAGATAAACCTACGGAAGAAGAATCATTAGATTGGTTTGAATATATTTGTTCTCTTCCAACGATTCCCAATCCATATGAAATTAATTCAAGCTTTGTTTCATCCCCTTCCAATATAAATGAGAATCCCAATTTGGATGTGCAAATAAATGGTGATGAAGTGGTTTCACAAAGCTTGGAAAATATTTCCATTCAAATGCAAGAAGATAACAACAGCAATTTTGGAGAAAAATCCGCCTTGAAATCTGAAAGCTACTTTGAAGTAAATTCGGAAAATCAAATTGCAAATCAGCAAGTACAACCAGCAATCAAAATGCAAACTGCTGTACAAATTTCTGAATTTCTCCATGACAAGCAAATGCCAAAATTAGAGAAGCAAAGCAGCCTTCTTCAGGAAAGCATACGCACGCAAAGGAATGATCTGCAATCTGAAATTTACAATGAGCATAATGCACAAGAGCTCTCAAACAGAGACAATTTTAAATGCATTGTTTCAGGTTCACATTTTTCCCTTTATCCTGATATTTTTAATGATAGTAATTTTTCCCCTCTTGGTATCAATGATATTTTAGAAATTAAAGAGGATGATTTAAATGAATTACCATTAAATTTTTATCAAGATAAAGAAACAATAATTGATCATTCTTTTGCCACTAATCAACATGAAATTCTTGTTCCTCCTTGTTTGGATATATTAGATGAGATAGAAGGGAATTCTAGAGAATCTTGTGAGGTCATTTATGATGATTACTTTGATATTGAAGATGTTGATTTCAATTTTTCTCAAGATAATCCTCATGATAAAATTCAAATAACATCTATAAATGAGGAACGCTTCAATGTAGGAATTATCCCAACTAATCCTCATTTTAGAGTAGCAAATTATCTTCATGATTTCATTGTTCAAGAAAACATTCCAATTTATGATTCATATCATAATCAAACTCTCATTCCTACTCATAATCATAATTCGTTTTCTAATTCACAAGTTGGAATTCAAAAATTTTCAAATTCCATAATTCTGGCCAATCCTTGTGAAAATGAAATCATTTCAAAACAACCCCAATTGTGTTGTAACATTAGTTGTAAAAATAGTAATTTCATTTTATTTTTATTTCCCCACTTATTTTGTATAAAATCAGATTTTATTTTTCAAATTTTCCACACTTTTCGCTAGCATATTGAATACCTTACTATCAAACACTCAATTGATGCATTGCCCAATTGGGAAATTCAAGTTTCATATTATAATCATCAACATCAAAATATATTAATATTCCAATTTATATCAATGCTAATGTTTCATCAAAAGCTTCTATCTTTTCAAAGGCAATGTCAACAAGAGAATGTATTTTTTCAATCTGGCCAGCAATTCAATTCAATTAATAAATTGCCATTTTATTTGAAAGGCTTCCATCCACTTTTCATTGACTCATTTGAAAATTGTTCGGAAATTTTTCCTTCAAGGAAAATTGTCAATGATTTAACATTTGTACATAATACTAACAATTCTTTCCAGGCCTTTGAATTTGAAAACTCATATCCACAATTCGGCCTGTTATCTCTTCCCTTGAACATTTCCCCATCCTTAATGGGAATCCATCCAGATTTTTGCAATCCAATTGGTATCGAATTGGAAAGGAAATTTCATGAGAAAAGGATTTTAATTAAGTTGCTAACAATAACTGTACATTCTTATTTCAGATTTATTTTCCTTATTTTAGTTAGATTTTTATTTTTATTACTAACATTTGAACTGTACATAAACGTGGGAATACAAATGAGAGAATGGTTACATTGGAAATATGACTATACCTAGTCATTTTCATGTATATGGTTAGAATAGGAGTAGAATTAACTTAGTTAGCTTGTTTTATGAAGTTAATTTATTTGCATTAGTTCTGTAGATTAAAAAATAAAACAAAGCAATCAACCTTCTCATACATGTTCAGTGGAAACATTTTTCTTTATCAGAAAATTTTAATTCTTGCTTTCCTTTTTGAAATTTCTTATAGCGATATCTCTGCTCTGCCTATTTTGAATAATGTCTTGATTAAACTCAATTAAAGTTGCACTTGGTATCGATTGCCTCAAAGCCACTTTTCTTTATTTCGAGATTTCCTTCTAAAATTTTCTTTTGAAATTCATATGGTAAGGATTTGAGGATATAAAAGCTTCATGATCCCATTATCTCATGAGATGTGTGATTGACTATGATAAGCCTAATTCTAATCATTATTAGTCAGTCTAACCTGTCACGGTAATCATATGAAGTTCATATTATCTTCCTCGGAATTTGCCAAAAGCTGATCTTAAGGATGCCCATTTTGCCAAGTGCACACATTTAAATCTGTTTTGATATTTTTCTACAATTAAGTGACTTAATCTCATTCTAATATTTAGTTTATTATCTGATGTTGTAAAATGCATCATGTTTATTTACTAAAGGCATTAGAAAAAAGTCACTATAACAATTCAGATTTTTCTCAAGATTAATTCGGAATGAGCAGAGGTAATAAATTGTTACTTCACTTCGAAAGGGAAGCATAGTTTCATTTATTTCTGGTAAATTTTATATTCCATGAACATGAATGATTGATTTCATTTAGGCTGATTGCACACTTAGATTTAGAATAAATAATGAGATGATTTTAATCAAATGAAGAATTTGAAGATTATCAGGTGAAATTTACAAACAAATTCCTTCCAGGTACGCATTTACAACTTTGTTCTCATCTCTTATTAGTTTCTCTTTTCCTTAGTTTATTTTTGATTTGTGTTCTGTTTTATTTGTAGGTTTTTATTTCTTTTCAAAACTTGAAGTAAGCAGTGAACTCATTTCAAATTTGCAAACAGGTTCAGGGAAATTCAATTCTGATTTATTAGAATTTAAGCATTTTTTTAACTTTGCTTTCATTCATTAGAAAACCCAATTGAAATTTCAAGAAATATCATAAGACCATTCGCATCATAAGATTTCATCGGAAGTAGTTTTTAGTATTTCTTTTGATAAATTGTTCATTGAAGACCTCCGATGTATTATCATACTCATATGCATATTGCATTTCGCATATCGGAGCTTTCCAAGTGAAATATACTTCCATGAATATGAATCGTCGATCTCCGATAATCGACTTTACTGATATTGTGATGACCACATAATTCCGGACCCGATATGAAACTCAAATCAAATTCATAAAATATCGCGTCCGTTCAATCGCAATAATCGTAAGAACATAACTTTAAAAGGACTGATGTTCTGGATCCGATATGTTATTAAATTTTCATCATAAAATTATCGGGTCCATTCTTCATCGAATATCAGCGTATTGAGAATTGTTAAATCGTGCGCATAACATTGCCGATCGCGATTGCCGATTAGCCACGTCATTCATCGCATATCGGCATCGCAGCAATCATATTGTGTTACATCGGGTGCTTAAGATTGCCGATCGCCGATTTACGTCATCCATCGCATCGCCGATATCGCAATCGCTTCCTTGCAGTTTATTTATGGTCGATGTTTCGGATCCGATATATTATTGAAATCCCATGATAAAAAGTTATCGGGTCCGCTCTTCATCACATATTGGCATCGCAACAATCATATTGTGTTATATCAGATACCCAAAGATTCCCGATTAGCTACGACTTCCATCGCATCGCCGATATTGCAATCATTTCATCACATTCTTACGCTCACATCACTTCTCTGAATCTACAATGTGTATTTTGCAATATGGGAAGCACGATGCAATTTATTCTCTGATCCCCGATATAATATTTCTTTAATGATGCGATCGCTTCATTTCATTGCACCTGTTCTTATCGGCAATTTGCCATTGCAATCTCCGATGCAATAGCTTCCAATGCATGCCTTTGAGCCATTAACATTTAATCGATATATGGCATAGCAATAAAAGGTGAAGTTCTGCAGATTAAATTTGAAGCATGGTGAAGAAACATGTTATGTGAATCATCCGATATGGCAATGTGTTATTTTAAAAGCGAGCTTGGGTAACCACTATGGTAAGAAAGCAGTTAATGACCAATTTGCAGCATATTCAAATTATTTCAATTTCTCATACATTTTAGTTTAAATATATAATTCCATAATTAAAAATGGAATTCAAGATCTCTCTATCTTCATATTTAAATTTTATTATCGTAGACTTTGTCTTGATTCCGAACTATTTATAAAATCATGGAATTTACATGAAACTTGTGATATTTTGAGAAACAGCCATTGCTGCAAATTCTAATTCTCATTTTTGATGCATTTGCTTTAATTTCAACTCCCTTGAACACTAGGCATTTCATTTTTACGTTTTACTGTTTGCTTTAGTGTAAATAAAATAAATAATGATTTTGGGTTACAAGATTTTGGTTAGTGTGACTTCTTCATGTTTTTAATGTTAATTAAAATAAGAAGTCAGTTAGTTTGGAGAAATTGACACCTTTCAGGTAAGATAAAAAACAATTATCCAATGGTAAGATTCATGTGCCCACCTTCATTAATTCCCATTTCATCACTCTAGTTTCAATTTTTGTTTTTAAATTATGTTGATATAAAACTCTGTTTTGCAGCTCTTCACAAAATTTTTCAATCTTCTGCCGAATCATATTTTCAAAGTCCATACTCTTCTACTGGCTTTATTTCAATAAGCAGCGATAATCTTCATCGAAACAGCTACACCAGGAAGTTTCTGAACCTTTAATCTGTTTATTTAAGCATTCCTTTTCTTTTAGAAAATGATTAAGATAATGCTTGGAAACAAGAAGATTCATATCAGACAGAAAGTATTCATTGTGGCTGAATTTTACGATCATTGTTATCTAAAAGCCTAAAGCATTCACAACTCTGCAAGGTATGTTTTTCTAACTCTCAACATAAGAAGGAATGATTATATGATTATTTTCTTTTTCTTCATATTGTTGAGGCATTGGTATAAACATTCTTGTTTGAGTTTATCTTGCGAAACATAGATTTTCCTTTTCATTCTTAGAGATTTCTTTGTTCTTATTTTTATTTTTGTTTGTTGATTTCTTTTCTCACTTCAGCATAAGAATTCTTTTCTTTTTGTTTTCAGTTTTGATTTTGGTGACTTTGCCGTGATTTATATGAAAGGCCTTCTTGTTAACTAACTATGGTCAACATTCATGGAGAAAAAAATTGTTAATAGTTACCTATTAGCTTTTTCTTAAATCTCTTAAAAGAGTTTAATTTTCTTATTATAAAGGTAAACATATTTAAGGGAGAGATTATCAGTCGAGAAGTTGGCAAAGTATCATAAAATCTGAAAATTTATTTTTCATCAAATTGTAATCATTTTGAGATTTCAAAATTTTATTAGAATCTTTCAAATTTTTATTATCAGTCAAGAAAAGTTATTTTTAACCAAGTAAAAACACTTTACAGCAAAGCATGTTTTACTCTGAAATTGTCATTCTTAATTCTTAAGGAGTCAATGATTCTCCCTGTCTCAAAAAGTGTTATTTTTCTAGAGAATAATCCAGAAATATATTTAAACTTAAAATATAAGAGGTCTCATCGTGAGCCTGCTTACCATGATCATAGGGGAAAATAGGCTGACATTACCAACACTGCTAAACAAACTAGGGTAATGGCTTATGATTGCAAACAATTATAAGACAAGGGGTCTCATCATGAGCCAGCTTGGTTCCGTCCATTTTAAACCAAGTGGAATGGCCATTGTCAACTATCTGGCCACCAAACAGGACAATGGATTTAAGAGAAATAAAAAAAATAAAAATTCAAAGAAAATAAACATATATAAATGGATTTATCTCTAGATCAATAATTCTTAAACAGATGAGATTCTGAATCATTTCTGATTAAAAGGTAACCCTGTCGAAACTATAGACGTTTGCTGGCAATAGTGGCTCTACCTATGACAAATGAGTATATCTTAAAAGCTAAGCTGTAAAGTTACCCTTGCTTTATCCCTTCAGCTAATTAATGACTGATATAGAGTTTTGAAATATTTTAATTTATGAGAAATTTTAAGAAAAATTACAGTTAGATGATTCTTGTTTTTATTAAGATTAATGAACCGAGTCAAGCATTACAAAAAAATAATTCCTCTCTTCTTGATTATTTTTTAAACTTGTAAATTTAGGAAGAATCTCATTCAATCAAGCAAGATAACTGGTTCTTCTCCCGCAGTGTCCCATTGTTGTGGTAAAACACAACCCATTTTTTTGACTTGCTCAACCAAATAATGGGGACCCTTTCTATAAAAATTTGGCTAAACACCCTTTTGGATTTTTATTTTAGTTGATTGCCCTATGCTTTTGTTAATTTTTAGTTTTCTTTGGATTCTTGTTTTGATTGTTTTCTTAGAATCGATTTTTTACAAGCTTCCCATTGACGCTTGTTTCGCCTCATTTGGTCAACTGGTTTGAAGATGACATTCCTTTGAAGTCTCATCATTTATCTAGCCTGGGTTAAAAATGCGTAAAATGTACAATATTGCATTTTTTAGATAAATTAGTTTAATAATGCATTCATTTTAAATATTAACTCGTAGAGGGTTTTACTAACATTTTTCATTATGCAGCCAAATAATTAAGCATCGGGACTTAAGAAATTCACTCCAATTTTCTAATCAAATCTTAATCTCGAAAAACCAAACATTCAAGTGGCTGTAGTTTATTTTTATTATTTTTCATTAATTTTCTAAGTGGCTGTAGTTTTATTTTTAGCTGTAGTTTAAAAACTTAAATTCATTAAAATAAAATCAAAACCAAAATAAAAAATTGATTTTTAAATATTAAAATATAAAATTAATTATAAATTAATTATTATTTAATATATAATTAATTAATTAAATATTTAAATATATAAAAATTGTGTCGCATCGGGACTTTTGTATTATCACATTTTTAAGGCCTCAGTAGCCAGCCCCGATGCGAATTGCCGAAATTTTGAAAACCCCCGACCACCGATTAAACAAAAGCATTTTTATATATATCGCATCGGGGATAAGTTCGATTTCGCATCGGCACTTTAAAACAATGCATTCCTTAAAAACGCCGATATGCCGATCGGCGAAAAGGCATGAGGCATGGAGCGTTAAAGGCATTACCGTAAGTTTATTACACATGAGTTTTAACTTTTGTGTTAGTTTTGGATTTTTTTTTAAATGAACACTCATACGTATGAGTGGATAAGGTAGGTTAGTTCATTTAACAGAGTGTAGTGTAGGTTGGCATATTTAATATTAGTTAATATATATTAATATTTAATATGTAAATAATATGTAATATTTATGTAAATTAATATGTATTATTTAATTAATAAATTTTAAACTAATCATATTAATTAATTTATAACAGTTAATTAATTTGATTAATTTAAATTTAAATATCATTTAGATTAATATTAATTAGTTTTTAATTAGATTTAATTTGCTTATAAATAGTTAATTAGATATTAGTTAGTTAGATTAATGATTAACAATTAAATTAGAAACTAATTTAGGATTAGATTTTTAATTCAAATTCTGATTTTTAGCCCAGCAACAGGATTTCCAGATTTATATCAGATTTGACCCATCAACTTTGGAAGCTCATAAATTGAGTTCTACTTGGCCAAATGAGGCCCAGGACGGCTCATTGGAAAGAGAAAATCAAGCAAAACATTTTGAAGGAGGTTTCACCAACAGATTTGATCATTTATTGGGCCAAACATCAAGCAGAAGATCAGGCTCCGAATTTTGGAAACAAAATCAATTTTCTGAGTTATTGTTTTCAATTTCATTTGTCCAAAGCCTCTTCTAATTGCAGATCCATTGGCCAATGATATCATTTGCCAATCAAATCATTCCAAGCATCAATACAAAGCTTATATTTTATTTTTTATTATTTATTTAAATAAAATTTGATTGGGTTTGATTTAATTGCCAGAAATGATATTTTGATTGCATTTTAATTTATTTGATTTCTTCTTGTAGGAAAACAGTGGAAAAGATATGGAAAAAAGAATTTCAAGCAATGAGAATGCTACAACAATTAAAGATTGGAATTATGAGCAAGTAAAAGGGATTTAGCAGATTTCTCTTGAACAAACTCTCCTCTCCAAAATTCCTTCACA
>APFE030806880.1:57994-71325 GCA_000404065.3 Pinus taeda | reverse complement strand
CACAGGGTTAAGAAGGAATTTTTTTGGGATGGCCTTAAATCAGATATCCAAAAGTTTGTGGCAGAATGTTTGGTTTGCCAACAAAATAAAGTTGAAACAATTAAGACACCGGGTCTATTACAACTTTATCCATTCCAAGCCAACGTTGGGAGGAGGTTTCAATGGATTTTATCACAGGTTTACCCAAGTCTGAGGGAAAGAGTGTCATCATGGTGGTAGTTGACAGACTTACCAAGTATGCACACTTTGTGCATTATCACATCCATTTAAAGCCAGTACAATTTCTACTACATTTATGGAAACAATTCAAAAGATACATGAAAACCCAAAGATTATTGTAAGTGACAGAGATCCCATTTTCACTGGAAATTTTTGGACAAAATTATTTTCATGTCTTGGTACTCAGTTAGCTCATAGTTCATCTTATCATTCTCAATCTGATGGGCAAACAGAGATAGTAAACAAATGTTTGGAAGGATATCTTCGTTGCTTTGTATCTAATAAACAGACACAATGGGTCAAATGGCTGCCTCTGGATGAATGGTGGTATAACACTTCCTTCCATACAGCAACAAAAATGACCCCATTTATGGCACTTTATGGGTATCAACCACCATCCATCACATCATATTTAAGAGAAAATTCCAAGGTTCAGGCAGTGGAACATCACATCGAACATCAACAACAAGTCCTCAAACTCTTAAAGGATAACCTCGTGTTGGCACAGAATAGAATGAAACAACAGGCAGATCAACATCGCAGCGAAAGAAGTTTTGTTGTAGGTGATTGGGTATTTCTACGGCTACAACCATATAAGCAAATGTCCCTCAAGCAAGCTAAGAAGGATAATAAATTATCACCAAAGTATTATGGTCCATAGAAGGTGTTGCAAAAGATTGGTACTATGGCATACAAATTGGAGCTTCTTGTAGCTTCTCGATTGCACCCAGTTTTCCATGTTTCATGTTTAAATAATGTTATAGGCGACAAGCTCCAAATTCAAACAATATTGCCAAAACTTGACGAGGAAGGAAAAATTATATTAGAACCGGAAGAAGTCACAGAAACAAGAACTCGACAGCTACAAAATCGATCAATTTTGGAGTATATTATCAAGTGGAAGAACTTATCTGCTGAAGATTCCACATGGGAGGATGAGAATTTTATACAAAAGTATCCAGAACTACTCAAGCATTGAGGACAACACTTTTTTGAAGGAGAGGGGTGTGTTGGGTCCCTATAATACTAGTGATTACCCAATTACTATTGTAGTTGTACCCCTTATTAATATTGTTGTGCCCCTATTGCCCCCATATTGTTATTACTGTGCCCACAAAATCCCTATATTGTTATTTTTGTGGCTTTATATTATTATTGTTAGGTCGGCTAGGTTATATTGTGCCTCCTTAGACTCCTATATATAGAAAGGAGGTTTTTTCATTTGAATCATCCAAGAATTGTTCATTTATGTAATGTAAAGGAGGTTGCCCCCTCGAAGAGGCTGAATTCTAAGGCGTTGATCTAACTTTTCTATCTTTTCTTGAGCTGTTTTCATAACAGAGATAATGTAGAGAAGGAAAACAATTGGATTAGACATATCGAAGTATATTATTGTATACAACAAATTGAAGAGGATGAAGCAACGATTCAATTGGCATCTCTTTGACTGGGAGGAAAAAATCTTGTATGGTGGGAGAGAAAGCTTTAGAAAGGTAGTCAACATAATGTTAAACTCCTTTCTTTTTTGTCTAATTTTGTTTTTGTTTTTAAGTGGGAAATTTCATCCATTGGGTTACTGGTAGAAATCCATGATGGAATGGAAAAATTTGAGACAGGGAAAAGGTCAAATTGTTCAAATTTTTACAGAAGAGTTTAGGAAGTAAGAAATGGCATTTAATATTCATTTAGATTCACTAGAAACTTTGATGAAATACATTTGTGCTCTACACTTTTATCTTTCTCATTCATTGTTATTGTTTTATCCCACTAATATATATGAATATAGTGTGAAAGCAATTCATCTTGAAAGTAGGGGAAAACATGTACAAAAAGATCATCTAAAGAAGTCTTCTTCCAAGCCTCAAATGTAGTGCCCTGCTCTAGTCGACTGATAGTGATATGACATTAACATTTATCTAGCCCTAAGGCCCACACTTTATTCTTTGAGGACCTCAGGTTGAGGATCCGGACACATGACTCTATTATTAGTGGTTGTGATGTTTATGTATGTTATCCATTGGTATTATGATGACTGTAGCACTAATGGTTATGCATATTCTCTATTGGTATTATGATGATTGTAACATTAATGGTTATGCATGTTATCTATTGATATTATGATGATTGTAGCATAAATGATTATGTTTGGTCTCTATTGAATTAATGATGATGATAGCAGTAAAGGATATGTATGCTCTCTATTCATATCATGATGTTGATAGCTTTGATGGATATGTATGTTTCCATTGATGTTATGATGATATCCATGATGGATGTGTCCCTTATGTTACCTACTTGCATTAGTTCTGGTTCACAATGAAGAATGATGCAAATGACTAGGTGATGTTGATGATGCTATTATGACAATGACTAACACTGAGAAACCTTGTTATTGATGATTATTGAGTATGGTAGAAAACCACTAGATGCACTCTCATATAATGAGTTGATGACACTTGGTTTGATGAAAATTTATATTATTTATCTTTGAAATTCTAAGTCAATTTTGAAACTTGCTATATATGTTTATCTATATTCTGATGACATGTTAGTGGTTGCAGGCACAAATTATTTTGCTTGGCTGAATGACTCACATATGAGTGATGGGGTTGTACAATTGGATGGAACTACATGGGAGGGGTGGGGCAGTGTCCGTGATCTCACCCACTAGCATTCCCACCGTGACTTGGGCTGGAAAGGTTGAAACACCTTCACCTTGAAGATCACAATGTCATGGGGAAAGGTCCCAAAGTTGGGTCGCTCATGAGAATTTTACTAGGGGGCACGCATCAAAGGTAGATTCCTTGATCTCCGACACCATTAGTCTCACTATAGAAGGCAACATAAGAGATGATAGTGGTCTATGTCGTTGCACCTATACTTTCCCCTCGTAGCCACTGAATGCTTGAAGAGCAAGTGGCATGGCACCCTTGGAACTTCAAGGGAATTTATTGAAGGGCGCGACCAACTTGGCACCCTTGGCATCACAAATAAACTGTTAGGTGTGACACCCTTGGAACTTCAAGGGAAGTTCTTGAAGGGCACGACCAAACTTGGCACCCTTGGAATCATTAAAAATAAATAAATTAATAAATATAATCAAGATATGAAAACCAAGTAAATCCACATCAAGGGTAAATGATGTTAGAAACTAAGGTAATTAAATCAAGAACAAAACTTGGGTTAAGAGGATCATAGGAAGAAATAAAATATTTTACCTTAAAAAATCTGTCTTTCCCATGTTGGAAAATATTAGGTAGGTAATGTAGTTTAATTAGGTAAAAAGGGGTAAGAGGGACATAAATGTAAGGATAAATATTAATCCTAAAATAGTTAAACCTAATTAAGAGAAGACGATGGTAAATTAAAATAAGATTAATAAATTAAATTTTAGAGAAACTTAGAGAACCTCCATGTGGCAAAAACCAACATAAGAATATCCATCTACGAGATAACTTGAGTTGAATTAGGGAGTAGATAGGGGATCAAATCTTGAGTTATCAATCGACTTTAGTAATGAACACAAATTAAGGAGTAAAAAGGGGGATCAAGAGACAACTAGGAGAAGAAATAGGAATCTTGTTGAGTTGAGGAAAAATATTAGTTTCAAATTAAAATTTAAGTAAATAATTTCGGAGACTCTTGATGAGAGAGTGACACATGGGTGGGTGAATAGTAAAACTATAGGATTATAAAAAATAATTAATTATTCCTAAAATTCCAAGTGTCACCTATGAGGAATCCTATAAAAGAAGGGGCAAGCCATGGGAGAAACGACTTTTTCTTTACCCTATTGTTGGATGGATGAGACTATGTCAGAGTAATGACTATGAGCTATAGAGAGTTTGGTGAGGTAGATGACTTTAGAGAGGGGACTCTTGAGCCAAAGAGTGCTCTCCTCTACCAGCTAATACATTTCTCCATTGTACAACCCCATTGCAGCTCGAGGGTCCGCGGGGAAGGAGAGTACCCAAGGAGTAGGCTGGGAGGTCAACCAGTGGGTCATTGCATTCAAATTAAGCATGTCGACATTCACACTTGGAGGTGACTAGAAACAAAGGAGGGCAATTAGTGGCAAGTCAAGTTTGAATCTCGTTTCCTGATGAATAATATCTATGTTGTTATAATATTATTTTGTATGACTTTATTATGGTTTAGTTAATAACATGTAAATTAGATGATATGTTCAATGAAGTGAAATTCCAGAAAGTTTTATATAATGCTCAATAATTTTTGAGTTCCCAATGCTATTTTCTTATGGTTGTATTTTTTTGTATTTAAAAAAAAATAAAAAAATTATAGGGTTGGTCCCTACACTTGGTATCAGAGCTATGTTGAACCCTTGAGACCTATGGGCCCATGCATGCATGACTAGTTTTGTTAAATATCTACTACCTTCTGGTATCACGGTAGTGCAATGTTACCATTAATCCATTCAATGCATATCTTCGGTGTCCATATTTTCTGAAATCATTTGAAAATAACAAGCCAACATCATAACCACAAATCAAAGGTAGTGAAAATAATAAAGCATTATCTGCACTTGTACTACCTGTAATGAAATGACACGAGGCATTTTTTTTAACCCCAGCCGTATTGTGTTCAAAACATGCCAAAATCTCATCAGTATTTAATGTTTGATGGAGATCAGTTGAGGCCTTGTTAATACATAAGTATATGGGCTGATTCTAATCATAAGAAGAGTGTATTATAAACAAATTTTTAGACTGTTATATTTCTTACTTAGGTTAAAATATCACTAGATCTATATGTAGAAAATAATGTCAATGGCAGAATACGTTTCCACCATGCCACCAAATGTCAATGTCAATGTGAAAATAAATCACATTTCACTTAGTGGCACCAATACATGATGTGGTTTTGTTTCATCTAAAATGTGGTTTGATTACTCTAAGATTCACAGTATGTCTCTTGATTTTATTTTTATCATTCCTGTGGTTCGATCATACACATAAAGCTTGCAATTTTATGTCACACTATATAATTTGCATTGGTTGGGGTTCAGATGATATGTAGCTCATATCTTCCATTTGTACCCTTGTTCAGTTGCTCATTTCTAATTTCAATGGTTTGTATATGGCTTGCTTTATGTTCTATGTAGCAAGATATCACTTATAATCTTTGGCATCGTATTTTTCTGAAGAGTGGCATCGATATATCATATGGTATATATTCAGTGGCTATCCGATATTTACTGACATTGTTTCCAGTCGTATCACTATGTTACCCTTTAATGGCTTGCATTTGTTGCCTATTTGGATTGTTCTACTATTTGTACTGATATGTGATCTTGGATCGTTAACGGAGCTGTCTAACTTAGCCATCAAAGAATTGGTTTTATTGAAGGGTTTCAAGGTATAGCCATGAGGGTTTGGAAGATAGCTGTGAAGATGAGATTTTTCTTCTTTGTGGGTTTCCCCATAATTTTTTTGGCAAAATAATTGACCCTTTGAAACATATTTTCTAAAGATAAACTCAAGCGAATTTATGAAGAATTTGAAAGATGAAATTCTACATTTTCCATAGCCGTCTACTTTATGGGCTTAATTTTTGAGGGCTGCAAATGCCACAGGGCTACTCTAGCTTCATACTAAGGGTTTCACAAGTTTTTTTTTAAATTTTGTGGCACATTAATATTTTCATTGAAGGCTCTTTCTCTTTGGAAAATTTATGAGATAGCCGCAGGCCTTAGAGAAATTGTTTTTCTCTTACAAAAATCATCTAACCCTCCTCGGCCTTTTCGCAAGTTTTTGTTTTAGAGGCCTCTTACCTCTGGATCGAATTTCCTCCTTGAGGGTTTCTAAATTGTTTTCAATTGCAATCATAGGTGGATATTTTCTTTGGAAAATAGAAAGCCCTAAAGAGGGCTCATTTCTCTTCATATTTGAACTATTTAGAAGGGTTGTTTCATTTTATTGGCAAGCTAATTGATCCATTATCATTGTAGAAATTTGTTGAAGGGCTAACATTTTGTTGTAGAGCTAATATTTGTTGATTACAAGCCTTATTACAACCCTAAACACTCCAAAATAATGCACAATAATTCCAAGAAATAGGCATAAACGTTTTACTATTGTCTTTGCATATTTGGATTACTGATTGGAGTATAGGAGGATTGATATCTTCGTTATAGTGATTTGATCTTTCCTTGATAGTGGTAAAATCTAGGAAATTTTACAGCAAGAAATTTTACTCTATAACAACTGGAAAATGTGTCGTTGCTCCAAAAAAATAGTGATATGATATGTAATTAAATTTGGAATAAATAAAGGGGTTCTTGGCCAAAAGTACTTACATTGGATAAGTCCCTCATGGATTTTTTTATTCTCATCTGTTGTGAATATAATAGTAGCAAACTGTAGGTCTGCAAAATGTTTCTAATACCCTTGTGATATTATTGCAAAAAAAGGGGGGGTAAACTATCTTGGAGTGTAGGTATACTACATAAAGTTAGAAGATAGAATTGAAACATAAGATAGGAATTTGTTATCATTTTTGTATTTTTATTGTATAAAAAAGAAAAGAAAAAAAAGAGATATTTTTGAATAAGTTTTGAAATTGGTAGTTGTAGTAAGGGTTTCCTTGGATTTATTACCTTCCAAATGTCGGACTGCAATCACAGCCTCCTCTAAGTCAGCTATTCACCTTGGATTAGAGAGTGGGATTGGAGTGTAGCAACTGAGAGTGGGATTGGAGTTTAGCAATGATCTTACCCAATTCTAGTCTAGAATAGTGTACCAACTCCCAAAATCTCTAAAAAGGTTGTCTACCTCAAGAGTCCTCTCAAGGATTAAACATAAAGAAATTGCACAATATGAATTTAGACATGTAGAAATGGCATGTGGTATGAAAATAAATGTAGGAAGGATGGTAAAAAATTGTAAGGTGGACCTGGGTGTATGTAAGACCAAGGTATCCTAGTACTCTACAATTTTAGGAGTCTATGACGTAGTTATAGGAATGGATTGGTTGGAACGACATGAGGCACTCCTAGACTACAAAGACAATATTTTACATTTCACAAACAATGATAGCCAAATAAAATTATTAAGGGGAAAGAACCGAGGGGTGTCCCTGAGGTTCATCTCCTCCATAAAACTAATGAAATATAGGTGAAAGGAATGTCAAATGTTCTCGGTGTTAGCTCTAAATGATAAGGGTGATTCTGAAAACCTTGATTAACAACCATTTCTTGTAGAATTTAAGGATGTATTTCTCAAAGAACTACTAGGGCTACCCCCAAAAAGAGACCCTAATTTCACCATTGGCCTTAAACCAGGCATTGAGCCTATTGCAAAGGCACCCTATTATATGTCGGCTCTAGATCTAAAGGAATTGCAAATCCAATTAAAGGAACTATTGGACTTGGGGTTCATATGACCTAGCATATCTCCGTGGGGAGCCCCTGTGATTTTCGTTAAGAAGAAGGATGGGTCTTGGTGACTGCGCATTGACTACCGCCAGTTGAACAAAGTGACGATAAAAAATCAATACCCTCTGCCAAGGATAGATGAATTGTTTGATAAAATGAGGGGGGAAAATGTGTTTTCAAAGATAGATCTAAGGTCAGGATATCATCAGTTGAGAATCAAGGAAGAATATATCCCGAAGATAACATTTACGACAAGATTTGGGTATTATGAATTTGTAGTTTTACCCTTTGGACTGACAAATGCTCTGGGTGTTTTCATGAGTTTGATGAACGAAATATTTCGGGATAACTTAGACAAGTTTGTACAAGTATTTATCAATGACATTTTGATCTACTCAAACACCCCAAAAGAGCATAACGAACACTTGACGATATTTATACAATGTCTTAGAGAAAACCAATTATACGGGAAGTTGTCAAAGTGTTCCTTTTACTAAACCAAGATTCATTATCTTGGGCACATTATCTTTGGGGATGGTATCACAGTAGACCTGGTAAAGATCGAGGCCATCATGGAATGGCCAACACCAACCAATGTTCATGAAATACGAAGTTTCATGGGCATGGCAGAGTATTATCGTAGATTTGTCGAAGGGTTTTCAAAGATATCAAGCCCCATTACCGAGCTCCAAAGAAAGAACAAGAAACTCATTTGGATTGAAAAATGTGAAGAGGCATCCCAAAGGTTAAAGGTGTTATTAACGACAACACCAATTTTGAAGGTTCCAGATATGGAACAAGAATATTTGGTTTGCCCTGATGCCTCCAAGGAAGGGTTGGGCTGTGTGTTGATGCAAGAAGGAAGAGTTATAGCTTATGCATCAAGGAAACTTAGAACCCTCGAATAAAACTACGTAACCCATGATATAGAAATGGCAACAATTTTTGATGCACTAAAAATTTGGAGACACTACCTTCTAGGAAGGAAGTTTGATCTTAGGACTAACCATTGTGGGCTACAACACATATTCACTCAAGACCACTTAAGTGAAAGACAAAGACGATGGTCTGAGCTAATTAGTGAATATTATTTTGATATCACTTACATGAAAGGAAGGGTAAATAGGGTGGCTGATGCTTTAAGTGGGAGGCCTTAGATATTTTCAGTGATTCACTTAAAGACAAATTTGAGGGAGAAACTGCTTGATTTACAATTTAAAGACATTTGGTATTAGGAGATTAGCAAAAGTTTGAGGGGGGATGAAATGAGGGTCCCAAAATATGAAGAATAGTCCCATGATAATGATGGGATACTACGATTTCGGGGAAGGATATATGTACCACCAAATGAAGATATACGCCAGTTAATCTTGAATGAAGCACATCACATAATATACACGGCACACCCTGGTGTTAAGAAGACAAGTTCAGACCTGAAACCACTCTTCTTTTGGAAAGGGATGAAGAAGGACATTGTAAACTTGGTAGCAAGATGCTTAGAGTGTCAACGAGTAAAAGCTGAACAAAGACATCCAGCAGGATTATTGCAACCCCGTGAGATACCAAAATTTAAATGGGAAGTTATATCAATGGACTTCATTGTGGGACTACCAATGACCTCAAGAAAACATGATTCAATATTTGTAGTGGTGGACACGTTGACCAAGAGCGCCCATTTCATACCAGTTAAGACTACATATAAGGCACTAGAAATAGCCAGAGTTTTTATTGATGAGATTATGAGATTGCATGGAGTGCTTAGGAAGATCATATCTAATAGGGGAGTAGTGTTTACAGGAAGGTTTTGGACCAATTTCCAAGAAGCCTTGGGAACCCAACTGAACTTTAGTACTGCTTATCACCTTAAGACAAATGGGTAGACAAAGAGGACTAATCAAATCCTCGAAGAGAAGCTTCGGATGTATGTGATGGACCAATAAAAGAAATGGGAGGAGTTTTTACCCCTCGTGGAATTTACTTACAATAATAGTTATCAGAGTTCCATCAAGATGACACCATTTGAGTTCTTATATGGAAGACCTTGTAGAACACCTCTCAATTGGGACTGACTAGAGGATCGAGTATTAATAGGACTACAAGTGGTGCGAGAGATGGAAGAACAAATGACTATGATTAGAGGAAGGCTAAAAGAAGCACAAAATAAAAAAAAGAGCTATGCTGATGGTCATCGGGTAGACCGAAGTTATGAAGTGGGAGATAGGGTATTCCTAATGGTAAGGCCCCAAGCTCTATAAGATTCGGAAAGGGAGAAAAATTGTCTCCACGGTTTGTGGGACCTTTTGAAATCTTAGAAAAGAAAGGGCCGGTGGCATATAAGTTTGCCTTACCTCCATATTTAGTGCATATGCATGATGTGTTTCATTTTTCTGTTTTGTGTCATTATATTTCAGATCCTTTGTGTGTTATTGACTTTTCTCATTTGTAGGTTTCGAATGAGGGAACAGTGATGGCCGAACTAGTTCCCATACTAGACCAACGAACTTTGCAGCTTAGTGATGAGCCCCAAAAATGGATAATTATATGGGCTCATTCAGCCTCCTAATTTGATTTAATCCACCATTCTCATTAGTTTATTGCATGTTTTTGATTTATGCTAATAGAGTGAATTGGGTTAGTCATTATGCCAACAAGTCTAATGGGTGCTTTGTACAGTTTTTTGGTCAATTTTGAGACAAAATAAAAGGTTTTAATGAGCATTTGGTAGCCAAATTCGTGGAAGAAAAAGGAAGAGGATTTGTAGGAAGGTGTTCCCTTCATTTATGGGCCCTTACCTCGAATTCTCCACCATCATCTCGGAGTTCAAGGGCCACCACATCAATTATCACAAGGGAAGCCGAGCAAGGGCTAGTAAAGTTGTTGTTAACTACAAGTTTTGGCAGCCGAGTTCCTAAAGTTTAGGAGGGCTGTTGGGGTCCTCAATTTGTATAAATAAGAGGGCTTAGGGCCTCTTTTGCGTTGGCAGAAGTTAGCTAGTTGGTAGTTTTATTTTAGTCATTTTTTTAGTCATTTTTTAGGCAGTAGGTTAGCTCTGCATTTGAGTACATTTTCAAGCTTTTTCTTGTAGACAGTTTTTGATGTAACTATTATTTCTTGAGCAATAAAGATGAATCCAGATTTGCACCAGCTCTAATATTTCTTAGGAGGCTGTAGCTCTTGGGGTTGGGCCCAACCCAAGTGCCCAGTACCTCCTTTGTTTACCTTTAGGTGTTTTGGCTGCATTCGTAGAATAAAATCTGCTATTTAGATTTAAATCTTGTTTTGTTATTTAGGTTTCTTTTAACGATTAAAAAGGATTTTCATGTTCAGATTGATTTAATAGGTTAATAACAGAGAAGATCTTTAGAAAAAGACTATCAAGCACCTCTGATCTCACCTCTCCCTTAGTGGGACCATGAGCTGGGACCAAAGTGTCCTTGCTGCCACCAAAAACACTGTCTTTGCTTCATCATGCAATTATTAGTGTTAGATTCTCATTTGCAGAAGTTGATACCAGTTGTGATTACATGCTCAGATCCATTCTTGTTTGGTTTCCATAGTTGATTTACATGATTTGCTGCCAATAAACCTTTGTGCATCATGCTTATGATTTCTAGGTCAAATTAGGTTAAAGTAGTTAGATCTTTGGTTTGCATAGCCTTCGTTGACCAGTTTTGGGAAATAACGTGCAGAGTACCCATGATACCTCCTCATCTATCCTTACCCCATCCATGCAACCTGCTTCGTCCTCTAACTCAGATTCTTACCTCTCAGTTGCCACGTTTTCTCACTTTGCCCTAGTTTCTACATTCTTGTGCATCATTGCTCCCTCCATCCTTGAACAAATCCAATCGCTCCTTAGCCTCATTCACTAGGTACTAGACCCCTTAACATCCTTATCCAACCTCCATTTCCACTTTCCCACCATTTTTCCTCCATCAACCCTCCAAAATCCTCTTTTCGGAACATCCTGTAGAAATTATAGAATATCTTGTAGAACCCCTGCAGACTTTTTGTAGAAGCTCACGAAAGCAGTTTCTTGATAGCCAAACTCTCTGAAACTCTCTGGAAGGGTGCCAGGGACCCCTTAGGCCCTCTTCAAACCTTCCCAACTTCCTGCAAGCATTTCCTTTCGCCAATCCACCTCTGCATAGTAAAAAACAGTTAAAGCACATGCACAATAATTCTGCCAACTTACTCAAAAATACAAAAAGATGTTTTTTTTAGATTTTACTATAGAAGTAGCTTAGACACATGCATTTCACCTTCCTAGAAGTCAATGGAATCTCTTTTAGTAGTTTTTTTCCTCTTTCTTGCATCAGTAGGGCTAGCTGGTAAAATTATGGTTTGCTAGGGTTTGCATTTCCTTTCAGCTTTTTAGTTTCTTTCCGCAAGTAGATTAGCTTCCTTTGAGTTAGCTTCCATCCATCAGTTAAAAAGCTTCTTCTCAGAGCTCATAGAAGTTGGCTTAAGTTCCTAGCGGACTTGTGCCAGCTAACCAAGTGACAGTCGCGGCAAGAGCTAGTACTTGTGCATACAACACCGTTACTTCCAAGTTTGTTACGAACTACCAGGTTGATAAAATTAAAGAAGGGAGTCCGAGGAGTTGGAGCATTATTGCTGCAATACTGGGGCCCACCATCTTTTTGATGTCGTTGCCAGGGAAGCGTCAGAGTATTGGTGATTGCTGCTTTTCTTCTATTTTCTACTACAACCTTCTGCTAAGTAGTTTATTTCATTTCCATTCTGCAATTTCATTTCCTCAAAAGTAGATTAGGCATTTCTTGCTTTCATAATTAACATTTCAATTACGCAATTTCATTTCTGAAAGCGTAGATTAGCATTTCAATTCCACAATTTCAGTTCTGCAAGTGTAGATTAGCATTTCAATTCTGCAAGTGTAGCATAGCATTTCTTTTCTGCAACATAGATTAGTCCTCTCCCCCTTTCATTTCAATTCTGCATTTTCATTTCAGCAAGATAGATTTTAGTTAGTTGTAGTTCAATCTATTACAGTTTTGCAGGTACAAGCAGAAAAAAAAACAAAAATCAATGAAAAAGATTTCATTTCATGCCTTGTAGGAGTAGAGATAATTCAGAAAAATGATTGCACAACACCCCCACTGCTTCACACAACCAACCTTCTCTCTTCTTCGATGGCTGTGATTAAATAACCCTTAGGTGGACAACAAGACATATTTGAAGAACCTCAAGGGAAGAAGAAGAAGAAAACATTCCTCTGGAGCAAATGGCTACAAACATAAATGTTGGGAGCAGTACCTTACCCAAAAATGAATTTGCAAATCAGATGGAAGATTTCAAGAGCGATATGAGGCAGTTTCTTGCCATGCAACTGGATACCTTACAGATCCAAAGGAAGTAAGAGGAAGCCAAGAGGGCTTTGGCGATCTTTTGTCCCAGGTGCACTAGAAAGCATCCTAGGAACGAATGTCCAATGCACTCCCTAGAAGTGTGTTTCTTCTGTGAAGAATACCATCCTATGAATCAGTGCCCTTCCTTGCCTGGACATAAAGCTGCATATCAGAGAGCCAAAGGAGCCACTGAATCACTCTATTATATGAACCAAAGGAGGTCACATGGACCTAGAGCTTACTAGGAGGGAATGCAAGAGACATCCCAAACCTATTATAACCCCTATCAAGCCACTTCCATGCCTTCTTGGGGTCCCCCTGCTCATCCTTCCTGGTCCACACCCCCTCCT
>APFE030806880.1:27085-55037 GCA_000404065.3 Pinus taeda | reverse complement strand
AAAAGAAGATTCAAAGGAGGAGATCAAAGAACCATGGGCTGCACTTGATGAAGAGAAGACATCAAAATCAGAGATTGAGAGAGCTCCCTCATGGTTACCATCAAATCCTCCATGTATTCAAGAGAAAACTCAACAAAAAGAGGAAGATGAGAAGGTCATGCTAGAAGGTGACATGAAGAATGATCTAGATCAGCAAAAGGACCAAGGATATCAGAGCTACATTAAGATATGGTTCCAGACGGTCACTAAGTTGCAACAGTACTCTCTTCCTCAGCTATGTTTGATCCCTTTAAAGTCAAATCATTTGGTCTCTAAAATCCGTATAGCTGTCAAAGCATGCATTTCAAGCCTCCACATCATTTTGTCTCTAATCTTGATGTGCACATGGCTCCATTGGAAGTATTCTTATACTTGAAAATGATTTTGTTTTTCAAGTAGGGTAAGGTAGAAAAGAAAAAAGGAAAAAAATGAAAATAAGAGAAAAATAAAAATCTAAGGTGAAAACTTCCTTGGAGGCGCCTCAGATTGGCTCATTGACTGAAAACCTCCATGAGGCTGTCAATGGGTTGGAAATAAGAGAAAAGAAAAAGAGAATAAGATCCCTGGGTGAAAACCTCCCGTGGAGGCACCCAGGGCAGGAAATTAAGGTAAAAACCTCCATGAGGCGCCCTAGTTGTTTTCAAAAAAAAAAAAAGAAAAAAAAAAGAAAAAAGAAAAAAGAGAAAACATGCCTAATCTCTGTAAAATAATTGCAGGTTGCAGGGAATACATTACAGGTAAGGAGGGTCGCGCAAAACGAGGATAGGGGTCCGTACCAGGCTACAGGACATCCCTTCAGACACTCCCTCCATGGCCACTTTCCTTTCCTAGGATTTAATCACATTCAGGTCGAGATTCCACCTTCTACAGGAAGTTCTAGGCTTTCTATAGGAAGTTCTGTATTTCTATAGGAAACATCCTGTAGAACCTTCGGGCGAGTCAAATTCGATTTTGGAGGGGCATCTGAAGGTTGGAATTTGTTTGTTAGGCTTGCAACCACATCCATGTTTCCATCCCTCACCCTTCTCCATTACTTTTTCCATCTCATTGTGCTTCTTTCCTAAAAACTATGTGTTCTATAGGAAGTTCCTGTAGAAATTAAAGGAAGCTAGAAATGGATTTCAAAAAGGTAGTTTGGCGAAAATGATAGCTTCCTAAGGAGTTCATAAATCCTCCTGTAATCTTCAAACTCCTCCTCCATCATTTCCGTGCCTGCATCACAACCCAAGCTCAATTTTTCTTACCATGCAAAAAACTGCAGAATGCTTTGAAGCAAAAATACATGGTGCTGAAATTTGTTTTTTCCCTAACTTGAAAACCGTGCATCCATTTGCAAAATCGTTTTACAGGGAGTTGTATAGGGATGATGGTAACATGCTCGAGAAATTTCAGCCAATTTTGGTGCACAGTTTCGAAGAAATCAGCCTCCATCACCTTCAGCCATTTTTGCATTTTCTCCATATCCGTGCATCTGTTTCAAAATCTGTTTTATGGGGAGATGCATATGGGTGATAGTAACCTACCCAAGCAGTTTCAGCCAATTCCGATGCATTGTTTTTGAGAAATTGACCCCTGTAATCCTCAACCATTTTCAGTTTTTCTCGATATCCGTGCATCCATTGACCACAATTTTGCTATGGGAGGTGCATAATGATGATAGGAACATGCTTAGAAAGTTTCAGGTCAATCCGATCTAACATTTGGGAGCTATGGAGAAAACAAGTTGTTGTCTTGTAAAAATCCAGCATCAGCAGCATGAAGGTGCAAATCTGAAGGATGAAACTGACTTCTGCAGCTTAGATCAGGCTAGAGGATACCTGCACAAGAAATATAACCACACATCAGACAACAAAAAGCTTATAGCATAAAGGATCCAGGCATGCAGCAATGGGATATGAGCATGCAACAGCAAAAAGCACCTCACAGCAACCACATTTGACTTCCAGTTACATGACTAAACTCATTCCTCTATTGCATGAATGTAATTTGAGAACTGCATGAACAATGAAATGGTTGTGATAAAAAAAATTGGTGGCCAGCTAACTGGCCACCCTCATCCAGTTCACACAGTGCTCGGTGGGTGAATACAACATGTGTGCTCAACCATCTCAGGAAGAAAACTGAAAACAGGTAGTGGTGACTGTTTAAACTCCAGCGTGATTGATGGACGTGATTATAGGTAGAGAACAAACAGTCTGACAAACGTGATGGACGTGATTAGTGGTGGCTATTTAAACAGTCTACATGGGGCCAACGTTTAGTTGGCCAGCTCACACTCCATCAACAGAAATCTCCATAAACAGCCAATCGAACTCTCACCACTGTTGTTTCCAGTTTATCATCGTCCTTACAGTTGCAACAAGCTCCATACCACCTCCATAGCAGCAAACCAAGCTTTCTCGGCCATTTTTCAAAACCTTCCTGCTTATCAGGCTTTACAGGAAGTGCAGTTTCATTCTACAGGAAAGACAGAAACAACAGTGCAGAAAGAAAACTCGGGATTTTACTTCATCGAATTTGGAGTTCCAAGAGAGGTAGGCTCGAAACACTCTTCCATTCATGGTATGTTTCGAAAAGGTGGTGAATTGAACTGTCTTAATTGTGGAATCAAAGAATAATCAGCCTGTGAGTTGGAAATAACAGTTTGCTTGTGTATTGCACGGAATTTCTCATTTTTTCTGCATCAAAATTCTTCTCCACGTTTCCGGTTTCTAAAATTCTCTTATAAGGAAGGCATATGTAGTTGTGAAAGCCAGCCTGTGGGTGAAAATTTTAAAATTTGCATATCTAAATGTGTCCTGAGAAGAAAACTTGGTCTCTGTCGTTTGTCTGTAGAAGCAAAACTCTTCCTTTCATAACCAGATAGCTGAAGAATTTTTGATGTCCCTGAAATCTCAATCAAAGACACATGCCACAGTCAATTTTAGGGGTTTGACCCTAGAGATAACCCCTGAGCTCATTAGTCGGGTTACTGGTCTGCCATTAGGGATATCTTGGAGCAAAGAAGAGAGGACATTGGGCCAAGCTACCAAGAAAGCATTCTTCCTGCATGAGGAACATCCTGTAGAGGACAAAAATGGAGTGAGGAGAGCCAGCTTGCCTCCTCTCTGGAGGGAATTCAGTTTCCAAATCATGAAGTACATTACCTATGAAGGAAGATTCAACATTATCTATGGTTATCATTTCAGGTTGCTGTGTGAACTTAGACATGGATTGATTTACCTCCAGAAATGAAACTAAGCATTCCCTATTTTCTTCTTCAGTCCCTGGTTGCATGTGGGACAAAAATGAATGAAGGGATTCCAGACCAGATGGCCTATCATTGGCTCATCAAATTATTAGTAGAAGATGCCTTGCACACTTACACTGTCCCCATATCATGGGAAATCTTCCGAAACATGTCTCGGGATGACAATATCAGAGTTTTGGCCGAAAATATCACCCCATCTAGCAGTGAGGAAGAAGAACACATTGAAAAAGATGAGAAAACTAATGATGAAGAAACGCAAGACATTTAGGCAAGGCAAGAACATAAAGGAAAGGGAGAAATGGGCCAGGTTGCTGAGCCTAAAACAGAGGTGCAGACAACAGCATAAACACCACGGGAAAAGAGGATGCAAAGCAGGGCAGAAAACGCTGAAAAGCCCCAAATAAGAGCTGTCACAGCCAAAGAAGGCATGTCCAAACAACAGGGGAAAACACGTCCTGAAATAGCACCAACACAGCTAGGAACAGTTGACACAGGGGCTTCTACAGGAAGCAGAGAAAAAGAATAGCAAGAGGAGAACTCACCCGAGACATTAGCAAGAGAAGCAGTAGCCATGCTTGCCACCTTAAGCACACCTCCAAAACAAAAAGGGAAGCAAAAGAGGCAAACCTCCATGTACTTTAAAGCAAGGAGGAGCACACAGATCAAAGTAGGCAGACCCCAGCCACAGTCAATTGGGCCAATTATCATTAAGGACACAACAGATAAAGAAAAGGAGGAGTCTCCTTCAAAGATATCCATCACCTATGAATGAGGAAGCCAAAAACCTTCACTTGGAGAGAGAGAATTCAAATGATGGACTCAAAGACAGCTCTACAGGAAGCTGAGACAGTTCTACAGGAAGCCAAGAATTCTCTACAGGAAATTCGGGCTAAGCTAAGAGAGACCGAGAAATTGGAGGAAAAGGCGGCCAAACAATCATAGGAAGAAGGAAAGACAAGGAAAAATTTGATGAATAGCAAAGAGAGGACAAGCTGCAGGCTGAGGTTGAGGCGCTAACAAAAATGCTACAAGAAAATGAGCACAGGCAGTGGGAAGAAGTAGAGAGAAAAGCATGGTTTCATGACCGAGAAGAGGACATCACTTCATAATCTTGGCATGACAGGGAGGCCACCAGGGCCATCAAAGATGAAGAGATAGATTAGTTGCTCAGAGGATGAGCAACACTTTCAGTAGAGGGTGATGATGAGCCCCAAAAATGGATAATTATATGGGCTCATTTAGCCTCGTAATTCGAATTAATCCGCCATTCTCATTAGTTTATTGCATGTTTTTTATTATATTTATGCTAATAGAGTGAATTGGGTTAGTCATTATGCCAACAAGTCTAATGGGTGCTTTGTGTAGTTTTTGGTTAATTTTGAGACAAAATCAAAGGTTTTAATGAGCACTTGACAGCCAAATTCATGGAAGAACAAGGAAGAGGATTTGTAGGAAGGTGTCCCCTTCATTTATGGGCCCTTACCTCGAATTCTCCACCATCAGCTCGGAGTTCAAGGGCCACCACATCAATTATCACAAGGGCAGCCGAGCAAGGGCTAGTAAAGTTGCTGTTAACTACAAGTTTTGGTAGCCGAGTTCCTAAAGTTTAGGAGGGCTGTTGGGGTCCTCAATTTGAATAAATAAGAGGGCTTAGGGCCTCATTTGGGTTGGTAGAAGTTAGCTAGTTGGTAGTTCGATTTTAGTCATTTTTTAGGCAGTAGGTTAGCTCTGCATTTCAGCGCATTTTCAAGCGTTTTCTTGTAGACAGTTTTTGATGTAACTATTATTTCTTGAGCAATAAAGATGAATCCAGCTTTGCACCAGCTCTAATATTTCTCAGGAGGCTGTAGCTCTTAGGGTTGGGCCCAACCCAAGTGCCCAGTACCTCCTTTGTTTACCTTTATGTGTTTTTGCTGCATTCTTAGAATAAAATCTTCTATTTAGATTTAAATTTTGTTTTGTTATTTAGGTTGCTTTTGATGATTAAAAAGGATTTTCATGTTCAGATTGATTTGATAGGTTAATAATAGAGAAGATCTTCAGAAAAAGGCTGTCAAGCACCTCTGATCTCACCTCTCCCTCAGTGGAACCATGAGCTGGGACCAAGGTGTCCTTGCTGCCACCAAAAACACTGTCTTTGCTTCATCATGCAATTATTAGTGTTATATTCTCATTTGCAGAAGTTGATACCAGTTGTGATTACATGCTCAGATCCATTCTTGTTTGGTTTCCATAGTTGATTTACGTGATTTGCTGCCAATAAACCGCTGCGCATCATGCTTATGGTTTCTAGGTCAAATTAGGTTAAAGTAGTTAGATCTTTGGTTTGCATAGCCTTTGTTGATCAGTTTTGGGAAATAACGTGCAAAGTACCTGTGAAACCTCCTCATCTATCCTTACCCCATTCATGCAACCTGCTTCGTCCTCTAACTCAAATTCTTGCCTCTCATTTTCCACGTTTTTTCACTTTGCCCTAGTTTCTACATTCTTGTGAATCATTGCTCCCTCCATTCTTGAACCAATCTAATCACTCCTTAGCCTCATTAACTAGGTTCTAGACCCGTTAACATCCTTATCCAACCTCCATTTCCACTTTCTCACCATTTTTCCTCTATCAACCCTCCAAAATCCTCTTTTCGGAACATCCTGTAGAAATTATAGAACATCCTGTAGAACCCCCGCAGACTTCCTGTAGAAGCTCACGAAAGTGGTTTCTTGATAGCAAAACTCTGTGAAACTCTCTGGAAGGGTGCTAGGGACCCCTTAGGCCCTCTTCGAACCTTCCCAATCTCCTGCAAGCATTTCCTTTCGCCAATCCACCTCTGCACAGTAAAAAACAGTTAAAGCATATGCACAATAATTTTGCCAACTTACTCAAAAATACAAAAAAGATGTTTTTTTTAGATTTTACTGTAGAAGTAGCTTAGACACATGCATTTCACCTTCCTAGAAGTCAATGGCATCTCTTTCAGTAGCTTTTGTCCTCTTTCTTGCATCAGTAGGCTAGCTGGTAAAATTAGGGTTTGCTAGGGTTTGCATTTCCTTTCAGTTTTTTAGTTTCTTTCTGCAAGTAGATTAGCTTCCTTTGAGTTAGATTCCATCCATCAGTTAAAAAGCTTTTTCTCAGAGCTCATAGAATTTGGCTTAAGTTCCTAGCAGACTTGTGCCAGCTGAGCAAGTGACAGCCGCGACAAGAGCTATTACTTGTGCATACAGCACCGTCGCTTCCAACTTTGTTATGAACTACCAGGTTGATAAAATTAAAGAATGGAGTCTCAGGAGTTGCAACATTATTGCTGCAATACTGGGGCCTACCACTTAGACGACAGTCTGTGGACCAGGTTAAGGTCTAGTGGGACAATTATAGTCCTAGTTCAACTACTTGGGAGGATGCTGAGGAGATGCATCACTGTTTTCCTTACCTATTCCAAGGACTTCGAGACGAAGTCTAGTATTAAGAGGGGGTGTATGTAGTGCCACACTCTAGTCGACTGACAGTGATATGACATTAACATTTATTTAGCCCTAAGGCCCACACTTTGTTCTTTGAGGACCTCAGGTCGAGGATCCAGACACATGACTCTATTATTAGTTGTTGTGATGTTTATGGATGTTATCCATTGGTATTATGATGATTGTAGAATTAATGGTTATGCATGTTCTCTATTGGTATTATGATGATTGTAGCATTAATGGTTATGCATGTTATCTATTGATATTATGAGGATTGTAGCATAAATGCTTATGTTTGGTCTCTATTGAATTTATGATAATGATAGCAGTAAGGGATATGTATGCTCTTTATTGATATCACGATGTTGATAGTTTTGATGGATATGTATGTTTGCATTGATGTTATGATGATGATAGCCATGATGAATGTGTCCCCTATGTTACCTACTTGCATTAGTTCTGGTTCACAATGAACAATGATGCGAATGACTAGGTGATGTTGATGATGCTATTATGAAATGAATAATACTGAGAAACCTTGTTACTGATGATTATTGAGTATGGTAGGAAACCACCAGAGGCACTCACATATGACAAGTTGATCACACATGGTTTGATGAAAATTTATATTATTTTATCTTTGAAATTCTAAGCCAATTTTGAAACTTGCTATATATGTTTATCTATATTATGATGATATCTTACTGGTTGCAGGAAAAAATTAGTTTTCTTGGCTGAATGACTCACATATGGGTGATGGGGTTGTACAATTGGATGAAATTGCATGGGAGGGGTGGGGCAGTGTCCTTGATCTCATCCACTAGTACTCCCACTGTGACTTGGGCTAGAAAGGTTGAAACACCCTCACCTTGAAGATCATGATGTCATGTGGGGAGGTCCCAAAGTTGGGTCGCTCATGAGAATTTTACTAGGGGGCGCGTATAGAGGTAGATTCCTTGATCCCCAACACCATTAGTCTCATTATAGTAGGAAACCTAAGAGATGATAGTGGTCTCTGTCGTTGCACCTATACTTTCCCCTCATAGCCACTGAATTCTTGAAGGAAAAGTGGCGTGGCACCCTTGGAACTTGTTTAAGCCCTGAAAATAATTTCTAGAACATGGGGGAAAACCACCTAGTCCGGACCTTGGTTAGCAGCTCCTTTTCAGTTTGGTGTAGTGGCTCCAACTGGGGATAATGGGACCAGTTTCCTAAAAGATATTTTGATAGTGTTGATGGGGTGATATATAACGTAACGGGGGAATGATTAAGCTAAGTGTAATCTAATCTAAACTACTAAACACATGAATATATCCTTATTTAAACATTACTTAAATATAAATATACTCGGAAATTTAAATACAATATGCGATCTACAATGATATCCTACAACAATTGGTAATATAGATAATTCAACTGCAATAAGAAATGAAATTGTTTAATAGTAATTGTTTTGGATAAATAGTTAGCCAAAATGATTGTGAAAGATATATCGCATATAAAATAGTTCATGTATTCAGAATAAACTCAAAACCAACATCATACAAAAGTGCAATAATGTTGAACTGTAATTCATACTTTCACACGTAAAATAATTAAAAGAAGAAGTATTGCTTGATACATAAATAGAACAAGATCATAAGATATAAGTACCATATATGACGAGTCTTGCTCATGTGCTTCAACAATATTGACCAAATTTCAATCAATCCAACATATTCTAAGAGTACAAAAGTCCATTTCAGTAGAGCATGCTAGATATTTAAGAGAAAATAGATCCCGTTCCATTCATTCCATCAGAACCTCCTCAAAAGTACAAAAGTGCAATGTTTCAAAGAATGTATATGATAAAATTTTTGGACCCCTCTCTAAATGCATGAGAGGGGTTTAAATACTAAACTATAGGTCCTAAAATAGATTATTACAAAAATGGCTAAGGAGGTTTAAACGACTTGCCTCAGATGATGCGAAAATAAAACTAAAAATAAAAATAAACTAAGTGACTAACTCCTTTTCATTTGATCTTTGAGATTGCAAATATTTTTCATAGGCTTGAGCTGTGTCGGTTGACCGATCACAGATTTCAATTGCCAAAAAATATAATGCCTGTTAGTGCTGGCACCATTTTTTGTGTGGAGGTTGTTAAACATCTCATGGTCATCCATTGGCTGTATGGTTTTACTAAGAACTGCCAGTATGATTCCCAGTTTAGCTTGCTCATTTGTCTGGTCACCTCCTGTTTTTCCTTCGCTGCTCGCCTCCTCTGCTGCTCTAATTGTTTGAAATTTGGAAGAAATCCTGGTATGCTTTCTATAACTAGGTTGGCGCCATGCAGATTTTCGTTGATGGCTTCTATTATGCTGTTTGCTGCTGCTGCTGTGATCACTGTTTCCCTTTTCGCTTGCTTGAGACGAGAATCCCAATTCGTGAACAAGATGTCTTTATGTGATTCCTCCAGTTTTGGTAGATCAACCTTTATCCCTTCTTCTGATTCTTGCCAAGTGATAAAGTCAGAAATATTTTTATGGATTTCGTCATACTCAAGTCTCATGTCAACAACTCAGCTTGTTATCTTATCACTGATTTCACAATAAGGACTTATTTGCAAGATTTCCTGGTAAAAAACTTCCTTCTACTGCTTTAGTTGGGAGTTAAGAATGATTGCTTCCTTTATGAACTCATCAATTTTTAGATTGTATTTATACTTATCTATCATAGCTTGTATCTTCACATCTCTTTATGCTAGGCTGGCCTGATGTTGTATTTGCATCTGTTCAAATTCTTGTTGGAGCTAGGCTACTTGTAATTCTGCTTGTTGATTGGATTTCTCTTGAGCCAATTGTTGTTCCAACAACATAATTATTTGTTCCTTTTATTTAAGCAGCATTTGGACCTCTGTCACTTTATCAATAGTTTCTGTAGCATAGGCTCTTGCGAATTGCGACAATTTCGTGAGATTTTTAGATGGGTACATGGGCGAGTCCTTCCATACAATGTCCATTGGTTCATTGTTAGGAGTCATAATAGATGCATCGTCTAAATTTATTTTCTTCCTCTGTCTCTTGATGAAAGCTTTGTGGGTAGGACTGTAAAATACATCCAGTGGAGGAAATTCCTCAATTCTCAAAATAATTTATGAAGTGGGGGTGGCAGGAATGCGTTCAACATCCTGAGTGCCTACAGTTTTCTCTATTGTTGTTTCTTGAATTGACTTGTGCTATTATTGCTTAAGAGTCTGTGTCTCAAATGTTTTTTCATCTGTGTGAAGCTTCTTGTTGAAATTCTCCCATTCCTTTTCCAAATCAATAACTGGGGTTTTTGCTAACTGAGTGGATGTAGAGTGAAATTCCGCCTATTTATTTGCTATGGTTTGCTCGACTATTTCCTCTATAGTTCCAACTATGTCCCTTTCGAGCTCTTTATTTTTATTGCCTCCCCCATTTTGAGACTGGTGCTTCGAGTTCTTTGACTCATGAGTAGATCTTTCTTGGGTTTCTTCTTCGGAATTCTCTTTGGAGCTATCCTCCAAGATTACATTGGGAGTTGGCTCCCTTATTGGTTCAATTTGCAGTAGGTCTAACGGGACCTTCAATAATATCCTCTTTCTGTACACATGGAAAGCTTCAACATCATATGGGGAAAAAAGTAGTGATGCCATATGCGTCACTTTTGAAAATGTTTCTTTTGATAGGAAGAGGTCGTCGAAGGCGTCCTCCTCATGGGTGAATGGTTTTACTTTCACCATAGTAGTGAAGTCCTTAGCAGTGCCATTTGGGTCATACTACCTTCTTGGGGTTGTAGCTAATTTTAGAGACTTCAGGATCTCTGCTTCTTTGCATGCATGTCCAAAATCATGTAGCCTAAATGCACCACATTGTAATGGAAATGTAGGCCAAATGGCCTTCTTCTGCTCTTTCAATCCTTTGCTCAACCCACCTTCCCCTGCAGTTTGTAGGTTATCTCCCTGGCCATTAACTTGTCGGGGAGATAGTATGGGAGAACGTGTGGTGAAGCAATTCTCCCAAATACTTTGATATAGGTAAATGTTTCCTCCCCAAACCATCTGGCTACATGCAAGATATCCACTTCAGCTTCTTTTGAAAACCTAGGGGCGTTTGTGTTGTAGACTTGTTTATGGATGGGTAGCATAACTCCTTGAAAAATCTTATAAAAATGGGGGTGAAATTGAGACTCCCACAAAATATTATGGTACACATGGATAGGAAGTGGGTCATACGCAGTCCACTTCATCCCATAATAGGAAATTTAGAACTAAAACAAATTGCGTCCATTACAAAAGCGCTCATGAAAAACGGGGGATAAACCCTTAAAGAGGGATTTCTCTTTCTCCTATATTCGATAACGGATTTTGCCAAATTATCAGACAAAATTTGAGCCCAATTCATTATTGTTGTGTTCACAACTACATCTATTAATGGAAGCCATTATGGGGAAAATTTGGTGCTATCGGGTTTACCGAATAATCTACATAGCATGGCTGCTGCAAAAATATAAAGGGGAGAGATAGATGCCGTAGAATACATACCTATATTATCCCATTTGAGCTTACCTTCACTTCCTGTCCAGGCCCGCATGATGTATTCCGGGTCTTCATTATCCTTAGCAAATTGCTCGAGGAACTGTTTATTATAGAGCTTTTGTGGCTTTGGTAAATGGTACATTAGTTGTAGGCTGTCTGTTGAAAAAGATCCCATAACATCTTGCTTGTGATTATTGAATTATTTGTCCGAGACATCCATCACGTCAATTATCCACTTGACCATATCCGTGTATGGGATTATCTTCGGTCTTGCAGCTATGTGGTCTAGAAATGAGCATGCTGTCTCGAAGTAGGAGGCGTTAGAGGAAACATGAGCATCGATCGTGGCCTTGGCTTTTTGTCTTCTAACAAATCATACATGGCCTCCCAAGTTGAAGTTCCTTCATCTCTACTGAATGTAGTATTAGAGAAAAGACGGATCATTTTTGACATTTCAGGCGCAACTGCCTTTCCCCTCTTTTCCATTGCTTCTAACAACTCTTGCTACATATTTTCCTTGAAATGGAGCAAAGCGGAAGATATCAGATAGACACAAGCGAGAATGAAAATGAGCATGAAGGATACAGATAACCTTGAAAAGTTGACAAGGAAGGAGTTTTAATTAAACGTAAATGAAAAGATATGTGTTACGTCGAGAAACTTTTCAACATAAATGCCATTAACCCAATATCCACTAATGGTTCCTTATCGCTACCTTTATTGCTCATTAATGTTCTACATTGTAAAATGGGAAGGAAAAATTTTAAGGTGGCGAGATTTAGTTGTGAGAATGCCGATTTTGTGATTTCTATGCAATATCGCAAATTGCATTATCACATATTTGATTGTGGACTTTCTTAGAGTTCCTTAGATTCCTGCGGGATGCGAGATGTGGGATAAGCACTGTGTTCTTTATTTATTCAAAGTGTAGCTCATTTAATGGAATTTTACCTTATAAAGTGCTTTTTATCACGTGACAGACTTAATCATCAATTTGTGAAATTGGGTTCTATCGGGTCTGGGATCTTATCGCATTTCGCAACATCGTGCAATTTGTAAGTTTTAAAACCTCTCTTAAGTGTTCCGACATGATGCGATATGTTGACTGTCTCATCGCAATATCACATTTTTCATATTTCAACATGATTTGTGAGAGTGCACCCTTTGTGAATGATGATATGTGATACAGGCTTTTGTTTTAATAGGAAATGCCTTGGGCCTTAGTTTTAAATGAAAAAGCCTAATGATATTTAGGTTAAGCCTGGTGATATATTTTGATTGATTTTCGTGATTTTTTCTTGTTAATAAATATTTGACTCACTTTGTCCAACGGTATGCGAAAAGGCGAGTATTTCTAGCTTTCAAAGGGTTTTGACTTGATATATTGCTTTATTCCAAAAACTTAAAAGAAAGTGTTTAAATGCTAATTTTTTTTTTGTTTGAAGGATTTATCAAGGTTCCCTATTTATTAATAGAATATTAGCTATTGTATTAATAAATGGGGGGGTTGTTGAATAACACAAAAATTTGCAATTCGCTGGAAGAACCAGTTATCTCTGACTATTTTTTGAAATTTCTAAAAACTTCCAAAATAAAGGTAGTTCAGAAAATAAAAATACATGAAATATAAGATTAGTAACATTTCTCTGAATAATAAAAAACAAAATCTACTTAATTATCATCCATTTGATTATCTTCTTCAATATGAAAATTTCTTTGTCTACATTAGCCATTACTTTGTTTTAAATATAGAAACATAAGACTCTCGCAAATTAGCTTTTAGATGTACTCAGTTGTCATAGGTAGAGCCTCTACTGCCAGTAAGTGTCCATAGCCTTGACAGGGTTACCTTTTAACCAACAATGATTCAGTTTCCCATCTAGGTAAGAGTGCAATTTTTAAAGATAAATTCAGATTCATATACTTTCTTTCTCATTCTTTTCTAAACAATTCCTTTTTCTTAAAATTTTCATTTTTCTTCTTAAAGGTCATTGTCTTGGTTTGGTGGCCAAAATTGACAATGCCATTCAATGGTTGTAAGTTTAACTGAACAATATGGCTCATGATAAGACCCCTTGTCTTTTGATTAATCATAATCTCAAGCCATTACCTTGTTTTGGTATGCAATATTGGTAATGTCAGCGTGTTACTTCCCTATGATCATGGTAAGTCGACTCTTGATGAGACCGCTCATCCTTTAAGTTTAAGCATATTTTAGAATTACACTCTAAAAAGTGAAAGCTCACTAGATGGGGAGAATCATTGACTCCTTAAGAGTTTCTAGATGAAAATTATAGAGTTAAAGATGCTTCTCTGTAGAGAGTCCTCACTTTGTTATAGATACGTTTCTTAACTGATGGTAGAACAAAGGTTCTTTTACAAAGTTGAGTTTCACCAAAGGACAACTAATTTTGGTAGAGGACAAGCAATTTCAGAGAGATAGAACTTAGCTTATGTTTCAAATGTAAAAATAATCTTCTTAACAATCTCTGCTTATACAAGCGAAAAGTCAAAATATAAAAGAGACTATTATTATAAAGGCCAAAAGTAAATGGTACTCAATTTTTATTTTCCTAAAAAGTAAAAAAAATAATATACAATGAATAGAAGAGATTATCTTCTATGAAAAATATTTCTTCAGGATCTTCCCATTAATAGGCAGAGAATCTCTCTTGCATGATAAATCTTGCAATAAAAAGGTTGATGGGCCTATTTGTTCCACAATCTGAAATGGTCCAAGTCACATTCTTTGGAATTTGGTATGCTTACCTTTTTCCTCGCGTGCTTTATCGATTTTCAATACCAAGTCTCTGAGCTGAAATGATTTTGAACTTATAGAATTTGCATCAAAAGAAGATTTGACTAACTATTGATGATGTGCATGTGTGATTTTGGCCTTTTCCCTTTCTTGTTCGAGCTTAAGGATTTGTGATTGTCTTACTTGCATAGAAGAGGAAGGGGTTTCTTCAATAAATTGAACTAGGGCTAGAGAGGGAATAACTACATTTGTAGGGAGGAAAAATTCTTTCCCATAGAGCAAATTAAAAGGAGAAGTGCCTATTGAGGCCTTCTGTGTTATTCGATCTTCCCATAGAGCAACTATTAAAGATTTGTGCTAGTTTTTCTGACTTTGATCAACGGTTCATTTGATAATTCTTTTGATATTTTTGTTTGTAGATTCTGCTAAGCCATTTCCCTGAGGATAATAGTTAGCAAAGTATTTAATTTTAAAACCTCTTTTAAGAGCAAATTCTATCATAGCATTGCCTATAAAATAAGATGCATTATCAAACATGGGGGCAGATGGTAGACTAAATATGGTAATAATAAAATGATCAATAAATTCAATGATGTTTTCAGAATTGGCTACCTTAAGTGGAATTGCTTCCAACCACTTTGTGAAGTAATCAGTTGCTGTAAGGATATTTTTATGCTGCTTTGAAGAGTAAGGAACAATCTCACCTATTATGTCCAGTCCCCATTGTTCAAATGGCTATTCAATGTTGACTGGTTGCAATGGTAATGCGGGTTTCCTCTATCTCCTAGCAGTTGTTTGACAAACTTTACATTTCCTTACACAATTCCTTATTTCTTTAAATAAGGTTGGCCAATAATATCCAACATGCACGATTTTATGTGCGCTTGTGTCCCCTCCAAAATGTTCACCAGCTGGTCCATAAGGGAGTTTCTGCAAAACCTTTTCTGCCTCATATTTTTCAAGACAACTAAGCAAAAAAGAATCATAATTTATTCTAAAAAACACAATATTGATGATTTGATATTGTTTAGCTTTTAACATCAAAGCACTTTTTCTTTTGTAACTTAGTTGCGTAGGGGCATATCCATTTTTCAAATTAAAAACGATATCAGCATATTTGGATTCAGTGTCATTGAGGCTTACCTCATATACTTGTATATCATCACTTGAATCTTGTAGTGCTGGTAAGTTGGATGCTCTTGCTAACATTATGCAAAAACCTTGACCTTTACAATTTTGGCTGGTCTAATCTCAATGTCATATTCTTGCAGTGTTGTTACCCAATTTTCCCTTTTCTCACCTACATCTCTTTGTATTAATAGATTTCTCACTGCTGAGAACGAGACTACTACCTTGGTGTGGGTTTTGAGGTGAAAGGGCCTCGAATGTTGTATTGATTTGAAAATAGTGAAAGCTTGTTTTTCAACATTTGAGTAGTTTAATTCAGTCCCCTGCCAATTGGAGCTAAATAAAGAAATTGATGCTTTGACTTTATCATCAATGACCTGTGTTAATATAGCTACATATGATTTCTCGGAAGCAAAGGTATATAAAATGAAATGATTAGAAAAATTTGGGGTTGCTAGTGAAAGAGCATTCAAGATTTCTTGTTTAATCAGATCAATGGATTCATGCTCAGTATGTCCCCATTTAAAAAAGAGTTTTTGTTAATCATAGATTGGAGAGGTAAAAAAATTCGGTAAAAGTTAGGGACAATTATTTTGACAACATTTATCTGACCTAGGAAAGATTGCATGGCTTTCTTGTTATGAGGTATAGGGATTCTAGAATTTCTCTTATCCTATCAGAATAATTGTGAATCCCTTCTTTGGATACAATAAATCCAAGGAGTTTTCCTTCACTCATAGCAAAGAACGATTTCTTGGGATTGAGAGAAATTCAATACCTCTGAAAACGATCAAATATTTGTTTTAAATACTTTAAATGATTACCACATTATTTATAGTAAACAATTATATCATCCAAATAGATTACCACTGATTTATTAACCAAGGCTTTGAAAGCAATGTCCATGGCTCTTTGATATGTGGCATCAACATTGATTAAACCAAATGGCATCTTTTGATAGGCATAGGTTCCCCATTTGGTTCGAAAGGTAGTCTTTAACTAGTCATCTGGATGTACTAGAATCTGATTATAACCTGAGAATCGACCCAGAAAAGACATTAGTTCTGAGCCTACAACTAATTGCAATATTTGTTCCATAGGAGGTAATGGGAAATTGTCCTTCTAACAAGATTTGTTAAGATTGTGAAAGTCTATACATATTCGAATATCACCATTCCTTTTTCTGACAGGAACAAGGTTGGAAACCCACCTTGAGTTCCTGATAGGAAAGATAATTTTGGCTTTGAGTATCTTATTCAATTCAGATTTGATTTGATTTTCTAAATTCAGCTGGATCTTTCTTAGCTTTTGCTGCACGAGTTTTTCATCAGATATCATGGGGATGGTATGTTGAATTATAGAAGTGTCATATGTATTAAGGTCTTCATATTTCTAAGCAAAGACATCCTTTTATTTCTTCAACAAATGAATGAAGGCTGGTTTTTCATCAAGTGTAAGACCAAGTCCTAGATTGATATTCTAAGGTTTAGGGTCAGTTCCAAGATTAACTAATTCAAACCTCAAAGTTGAACTTTGGAGTTTTGAATTAGTGGGTTTTTTGAATCTGTCCTTGAGATCATATAAGTCCTCCAGCTTAACCATAGACTTAGCACAGAGGCTTCACTCACTGAACCTCTTGAATAGCACATGCATTCATGGCATACTAAACAATATCTTTAATTTGACTACATATTGGAAAATATCTGTAAAAATCACATTATTTAACCCCCTACCAATATAAATCCTATACAGCTTCCCAATTTATAAAACCCCTATTTTCACTAGATATTGTATGTATCCATTTTTTTATTCACATTTTTTATACCCTTTTATTTTTATATCTTTGGTATAGTGACATGATCCCTCTATTATGACCCGACATGCATTCTACAATGAACCTTTCTTCTTTTGATAGACATTGTAAATGCATATTAGTTCTCCCACAATGCAATTACTTAACCCACACTCAAGCACATCTCGCTATGATTTGTGGCATTTAATGGCCAAGAGGACATGTACCTTTTTAAGCCACCATACCTAAGAGAGGACAAGGCCCCTTGGTTTCTAGATACCCGAGAGAAAAAAGATAAGTCCGCACTACCGGAACAGAGGGAAGTCCGCACCGCCAAACCATGAGAGAAGGAACCATCACAACTTGACACATCCACCCAACATGCATGATACGGTACTACGACACGATATGGCACCGAATGATACACATTGTGAGGGTTAGGCACACGGCCTGCTCACTAATAATACTTGCTGCTTGCTGAAAGGAAGTTCGGGCTTAGAAGGAAAGTAAGGTTATTATTCTTTCTTTGAAAACATGAAGTGGTAATGAAAGGCCTTGCCTTAAGGTCAAGCTCTTCTTTTAGTTTGAAGGAATGTGTAACCTCAAGCTCAAAGTCAAGGTCAAGGTCAAGGTCAAACTCTTTTTTTAGGGACAGAGAGGTAACATAAGGCAATTAGCCTTTATGGGAGATTAGGCTTCATTAGGTTTCAAGGGGTAGTGAACAAGCTAGACTGAATCTATTGAACGACCCATCCAAGCAATCTAGCCATCACCATAGCCTTCTCACCATAGTTGATCCTACAAGGTTCTTGATCTGTCCTATTGATTAGTGTTGGGCTTGTTGTTCTTGTTGTAATTCTCTTTGTTGGTGTTTTCTATTCCCCTTCCCTTCTTCGTTAAGCTCTGTCATTGTTTTGTCGTTTGACAAGAACCCCATTGTTTTTATTTTCCATTGGTTGTTTCATATTTGGAAGGTATCATGGGGGTGGATAATCTTTGAGAGATAATAGAAATAATGAACAAAACACCCAAGTGAAGAAATACTTTCAATCTTTATAAGGGAAGAGTACTATTCAATGGCAGTTGGGGAGGGAGGGCCATCCAACATGATAGGGTGGAATTTCTTTGATTCCAATAGGATGGACTTTCTTTGGTTCTGGATATAAAAGCATTGTTTTCCCTCCCACCCGGAGAAGCATTTTTGGCTAAGGCACACAAATATCAACCATGTTTTAGGAAGATTGATTATGTGCATGTATATAAAATAACATATAAATTGATCTATATGATGATGAAAAATCAATTTATGAATCTTTATGAATAGGTTTGCACCAAGTAAGGTGTTCAATCACAAGTCTAGATCCTTTAGATGCAAGACAACTATGTACAACCAAGATTGGGGCCCTAAATCTCAAATCAAGGGTGCAATCCCAACCTAGACATTCTTAGAAGAAGAGGATGAAAAGTACCAACACATGCGCTCTTAAGGGAATAACACGAAAGCATGAAATCACCTTTTGATTCACTATCATCTCACCAATGAGATATGTATTATCACTCATAGACTATGTAAAATGCAACAATGGATTGGAGATAACACAGAGGCATTAAATGAATGGACTACAACTAGAACATAAGACAAAATTTTGGTTGTAGAGGTGATCTGCTCTATTTGGCTAGCTCAAAACAACGGTGTATTCCAAAATAAACATCCAAACATCTACAATGTTTTCTACATGTTGAAGGCAAGAATTACCTTATCAAGCACCTCTGTAAAGACAAGGCTTCCTTGCACTCACATACCTTTTAAATACAATTCTAAAGGTCACAACCAAGCTAGACCCCACATTGGTGTATGAGACCCGCTTACTTGTGGGACAAGGGACCCACCTCCCTACAATGATTTGACTGCTAAGTCAATGAAGGCATACATACTCTACCCTCCCTAGTTTTGAACCTTTGACCTCTTAGGAGGAAACACATGCTCTTAACCATTAGGCCCACTCAATCTAGATATAGTGGATTTCCCTTTAAGGTCTCTTTTACATAATGAGTGAGTACATTGGAACCACATTGGAACTAACATCATATAGGAAATAGAAACGAGCTTGGAAAACATATTAAGAACTAATATCACTTCCTTGAAATAGGAATAACCCTGGCATTTCTATAATTAGAGAATCTCTTGAAAATTTAAGCTAAACAATATTAAAGTAATGTCTTGAACACCAAGAACCAAGAGCCTTATCACCCTATAACGAAGCAACCTATGCAAGTTCAAATTTAAGGCCTAAAATTTCAACGAAACATAAGGCATGCAATTTTGTGCCATCAAGCAAAAAGTAAATCCACACTTCCTATAAACTCTACAAGGATGTTGGTTCTTGCGACTAATACGGTGAAGCCCTTTCTATTTTCCATGACCATAGTTTATAAAGAGAGGAGATACAATACACATAAGTACCAAAACATTGATAAGGAGCTATAAAAACTACAATAGCCCTTAAACATTATTAACATAATTATATACAAAAATAATACCACCAACTAAAGCAGTATCGTTCCCTTCCTTTCCCACCTCAATTCCTACAGCTTATCACATTCACTTCAATAGAATGTTATCCTTACTCCATCACAAAAAATGTTTCATGGTCTACATAAGGTGCATCTATTATAATACATGAAGAATACAAAGAAAGGCTTGTGGAAGATAAATCTAACACTTCAAATCAACAAATCATACACCACTAAATCAAAATCATTCAAGGTTAAACACAAAAATATCTTTAGGACCCACTCCAATAGTAAACCAGATATCAAAAATGCGGGAATTGTTTATTTTTAATTTTTAAGATGCTTTAAGGGTTCCTAATAAAATGCCTATAAATAAACTATCTCATTAAAACAAAGAACATGATTCAACAACTTAAAACTGATACTAAAACAAATATAATGAAACTTGTATTTGTAGAATAAGAAAGACGAACGAACCATAATCAAGAAGGTATTAGCAACACATGATTCCCAGAAAGACTCACCCCAAACAGATTCAACATCGGTGTTACATTTGATATTTTCTCCTGAATCCTGGTCTGTTTAGGTCTCAAGCTTCATGAGATGCAACAAGATAGAGACCTTGTCTAGGTTAAAAAGCTAAAATCAACAAAATCTTGAACAAGAAAATTAGAATATTGGGGGTACACCCAAACACCTCTAGGCTTTCAAAGCTACATATATAATGGACTATGAGAAATAAAATTTTGCATCTCCTTGCTTCAGAGGATATATAACAAGCAATAAGAACTACAAAGCATATAAACCTAACCATTTTCCATACTACTGATAAATTGGATATATTGAGAACTAAATATAGCTACATAACAATTCATGGATAATATGTTACATCATAGAGAAAAGACTAATAAAATCATATGCAAGAAGCTAAAAACTATAGTGAACATTTATAAAAGGAACAAGATAAGTTAAATTTACAAAAGTTAAATTGATAATAAATTCAAATCAAAGAACCAAAACCATGGAAACTAAGCGGTGACTATGCAACTGTAGAAAGAGTCGTTGCAAAATCCAGGTTCGATTTTCACTATGATATGTAGGATAGCAGTAATCTATCATTACAATATTAAAGAAACACTCATAGAGTTTTCCTCCTCTCTTCAAACTCTAAACCTAGGGCATAACTCCCAATGAATAATGTGTAAATTAAGAAGGTAACCTCCAAAAATGTACAAATTTAAACCATAGAAGTTCAGCTATATGCATTAAGTGGGGGATCAATGGTCTGTTTTTACAATAGTGTGGTTGGAAAGTGAACCAATCTTGTTTGCCATTTGTCCTGCTTTACCTTCAAGTATTTTTTCCCTCGGGTCATGCACTTCCTTCACTAGCTTTGCATGTTTGACCTAGGCACAATTCTCCAATGTACCTATACCAGCAAAACCATTCTCCTTTGTTACATCAATTGAATCTTGCTTGGGTTCCTGAGGCTCTCCCTTACTCTCCAAATCCATGTGCTTTTCTTCATTCTCCAGCACTAGATCTTTCTTTATGGTACCTTCTTCCCCTTGTGGTGCTATTTCATCCACCTTCTCATCCATTTTATTTATTTCTTCAGTTTTGGACCCATGTATTCTTTCTTTGTTTTCTACTTCCCTTTTGTCATAACTCTCTTCTTCTGCTTCCTAATTCTTATCAAGATCATCTTTTACCTTCCCTTAGTCTTCCTTTTTGTGATCAACATCTTCCCCTGTTTCAACCATATCTTCCCCATAATGGGTATCATGCATTTCCTCTTCCTTACTAGCCTTTACTTGTGATTCTTGTTTCTCTGCATCTTCTGAATCTCCTTTTGATTTTCTGGATCTCTTTGGTTTTTTCTTCGATTCACTTTCTAGTGTTTTGACTGGTGATTCCTTTACTTTTTCACTTATCCTTGAAGATCTCCTTGTTGGTGTTACCTCACCTATGGTACAAAGAAAATGTAAAATTATATTTTCTAAAAGAAACATGCTAGTATCCTCACAAAAAGAGTGTGGATTTCAAATGGAAAAAAAAAACAAAGACGTGTAAGAACACAAGTTCAGATCAGGAAAAACCAATAAGATAACAAACTTTACATGTGCTTTGAACATACTTCAGATTAGGAAAAACCAATAAATAACAAACTTTACATGTGCTCAAATCAAACTCAGAGATAGATGGCCCTCTGAGATTTGCCTTCAAGTACCACCCTATTGCCTTTTTTAGTCTTGAATTCTTCACCTGTTGGGGCGATAAAAACAACTTCATATTTTTTGGGTGTCCCACCCTTCTTTGGAATAAGATGGAAAAGAATTTCCAGAATTTAAACACAGTACAAGATATGCCATTGAATCTCTACAGTCAGTTTATAAATTCAGAAGAGAAACTCATATATGAATCCAAAAATTGTACTATGCACACTGCATCTACATTATAAACATTGTTAAACAACTGAGCCATAAATAATTTTTAGGACATGTATTTATATGACAGCTAGTTAGGGCTTAATCTTTTAAATTTTCCACTCAAAATTTTGATTTGCATTGTGACAGGAAGGCAATAGCTTCCTTTGGGAATGACACAAAAGGAAATTTAAGTATTTGAGTTGGCAAGTTAGGGCTGAAATATTAACACCATGTTCAAGCACCTGCATTCTCATTGTAACTTGAGAGGCCCACACTAACACCTTATCTATTCACTATTTTCTCTGGCACTCCTAAAGTCTAAAATTGATTTGGTTAAACATGGGGCTCAAAACCTCACTTCATTCTTATTAAGCACCCAATCCCTATTTATTAGGCACCCACATTCTCCTCTATGTTTGCATCTGCATTTCCAACTTATGTCATTTATGTGAACACTCTTGATAATGCCACCAATCATTGTAAAAGAGAAATGTGCAGGGTTAGCAAGAATACTCATCATGGATGGATATGATTGACACATAAGGAAAGGAGATAGGTAGAAGAATATACGTCACTGAGAAAAAAATCAGTTTATATGGTGGAATAAACTATTAACAATTGCATTCTATAGTTTTCTTGGGAGAAAGAGCCGCAAGTATGTGGCTCCATGTGTGGAGGATAGGAGGTCTATCTGGGCAGCGTATCACTTAATTTTGGGTACATATTTCCTGTTGAATATATTTGCTATCAGAGGAATACATGTTGGATGTTTTTCTGTGCAATTTCATGAGGTTTATCTTTGTTACAGGCTGCAGGAATAGAGCTCCTACAGTAGCTTGTTTCAAAGACTATTCGGTGGGTATGAAGGCATGTAAAAGTCCTCTATAGGATGCATATGCCCAGGCTTAAATGCAGATAGGTCAGAATTCTTCCAAGTAGTTTGGGACTGTTTCAAGATTCATTGAGGAGGAGCTACCAAGCTCTAAATCAATGATTGGGTGTATTCTATGGATAATCACAATAATTGAGGGAGAGGAGAATGAGGACTGAAGCTGACAGCCCTAATAGTGACTAGGATTACCATCAACACTTGAAGCTAACTGTGTTTGTGCCCTAACCAGTATTCAAAATCGCAGTATAGAAATCTCCAGCCCTTGGTGCCATAATTGCAGCTTCATTAAGTCATATTCATGTTTAAGTGCTTTGATGTCAGATATTCCATTTGGAAAGTTAGTATTGAATTTAAATCATTGTTCTTTATATCTCTCTTTGTTGAACAGTTGATGATTAATAATAGGAAGATTTGATCAAGGGTTTTCCCCATCTTGGGGATTCTTGTGTTCTTATGTCTTGGCTTGTCTTCAACATCTATCACTTATACTTTTACATTAGTTACTATATGACTGTTGATGGATTAATGGGAAAATGGATGTATGAAGTAACTAACCTAAGCAAAGAACATGTTAACTTAAAATTAACATGGTATCAAAGCTCAGGTGAGGAAAAGCTTAAGTATAAGAGATTGCAATCACCAAGAAGCTTATGAGGAATTTCATTGATTAAAACTTTAGCCCTCTGAGATAACTCTAAGTTCAAGAATAACAAATATGTGACATTCTCTTAAATATCATGGATACCAATCCAAGAGCTACTCAAAAATCATGGGAAAGGTTGGAAGTCATCAAGGTATGTTCCTGTATTCATAAGGTATGTTTTAAGTAATGTCAAGATATTTTCAAAGGATCATTTAACAGTCCTATATTGAGACTCTATAAGCATATAGGAGGATATACTTAAATATTGAAATCTTCTATGATCCTTGGAGATAGGGCCGAACCTATGTAGATGCTTGATTGAAGTATTACAACCCTCATTTTAGAGTACTGTATCATTCTTAAAAGAATAATTTCTCTTTGAGATTCTCAGATCCCTGGAACATTTCAGATGACAATTATGGTTTCACATCCATCTCATCCCTTTTTGGTTCATTGCATATCACTGAGCATTTAAAGCCGTGTTGTTAAAGGGTATATTGAAGACAACCTAGTTTGAGCATGAGTACTGGATCTTTGTTGAGACTTTGTTAACAATTATGAATATAAGGATAAACCTTGATTATCCTATGCGACACACTTTTTGGGAAAATTTTCAGATCAAGGAGAAATATTAGATAATCAATGATTGTATTGCTCTAACTTTTGCAATAGTTTTTCTTGGGGATATATGTATATATATGTTATCGACATAATCTATCAGGTCTGTGAAGGAATTATGGGATATGTATTGATCACTTGATATCTCAAGGCAATACATCCTTTCTTCTTAATACCAACTCTAAGGTTCTGAGTGACCTTGCTCTGAACTTGATTTAAGAATCTTGATCTCTAATGATGATGTAATCGTAGCAACATTTGATTGATTCTCTTCTTGAAGGTATCTCGGTTCATTGAAATCAACAATTAACTTCCCCACAAGAATTCTGGGCTATGCTTAAAAACATGACCTATTAAGTTTTCTTGTTGGTAAGTAAGGCAACCATATTTTGTGCTAAGAGGTTCAAATTTGAATATTGAAGTCAAAGCACGCAGAAATGTAAGGAATTCTATTACATCTCATATTCGATGCCTTGACAACCTTATCCTATATCTGACCTTGATATCAAATTATAGTACCGTTTTCTTCAAAGTCAAATGCCTTATCATATTGTGAAACATGGCTCTTGGCTGTCAAATCTACTTGACCTTCTCTCTCTTGAATTATTGAAATCATTCGAAGCTAAGAATGGAACATATTTAAGAGCAAAGGTATCAGCTTAATGGAAATTCATTTTGAAATCATATAAGTGATAACTATATTAGGACAATCTTATGAATATATGTCTAAGATTCAAGTTGAAAATTGACTGCATGTAGAAGTTGTCATGGAATCAATAATAATTAGAAAAGGGTTCCGCTCTTGTTGTTAAGTTGTATCACTAATGAACATCATCGGTGGAATGTTGCATTGAACCTATCAGAGGGTTAAACATTCAGATCAAGGACACAACTTGTTTTCGCTAATGAATATGTATAAGGAAATGTTGAGATTACTTAGTGTTGGACATTTATTACTATTATCTCTGGAATAAAACTAAGAATCCTTGTTAACAAAACAATGCTTCTATGGACCATATTGGTATATTGAGTAATGATGGGGTCGTCCTGGAAGTATGAAGATCTGTAGCTATAAAGGATAGTATCCTGTGCAGTAAAGATACAATATCAGTGGCACTGTCTATGAATGACATCCCTGTACATGCAACACAACATCATTTATGCTCTATTGTCAGTCCACCATTTTGTATGATATCGCTACAAGTCTAGTAGTGGTGGTGATATGTTGTAGGCCCTATATGTTGATGCCTGTGTCACAGGATTATTCACAATCAAGCTATAAACTAGTCAAATGGATCTTTTGAAGCTTTTATTCTTGAAGATCAGCTAGGAAAAGGATGGCCTTTGTTGAAATCATCTCAAGAAATATTTCTTCTCCTGATTAAAGAAGAACCTTGTCGATTCTTCAGAAAGTTCCTCTTTGGTCTGGAGCTTCCTTGAAGCCCATACAAGAAGCTCAGGAAATTAAACATGGCAAGGCTCTACTATAAAATCTTTGGATTAATAGCAGGTTGAAGACAGACCTATGAATACAATTTGAGTATGAGGGAGTTATGATTCAACTATTGATGACATTTTTCCTATAGATGATAACCCCCTCATTTATCAAAGTAAGAGGGAGATTTTTCTTGAGGGGTCTAGATGTAGGGCTCTAAGATTAAAAGGTTTGATAAGATGGAGATGTTGTTAATTTGGACATTGCCATCTTATGAGGTCTCTATATGAAGACTTTTGAGTGGATCCATGGATATGAATTGTTGCTTACTCAGATATCTTTATTTCCTAAAATACATTGCTGAAATTTTTGTTGGTTAGACAGTATGGTAAATGGGAAGTGCACATCTAAAATTCACATTACTTTATGAGTAAATCAAAATCTGAAACATTATGAAGGCTGAAATATGGGTCATTATGAAGGCTGAAATTAGCAAGTATGGCTTCAGTGAGCCATTTATGCACTCCTTCGTTGTATATTGTAGAAGAAGATTTTGAGAATTCAGTATTTCTCATATCACAATATATGGTACAACAAAGGACAAATTTCTAGGACATGTTTGCAGGGACAGATCTTATGATGACCAAGCTATCAGATGAACACAATGCACCCTGAAAAGACAAAGAGTGAGTAAGATCAATCAAATAACGCAAGAAACAGAGGACTGCGTGACAAAGATCTCTGCTATAAATCAATGTGTTGCTATACATACATCTATATGTTACGAGGATCATATTTATATAGTCTTGACTTTTAGAAAGAATCTTGTCACTATTCCTTATATGAAGGGATCCTTGATAAAAGATTGAATATTGAGCACTGGGAGCTCCTGTGGGTTTGGGATACTTATTGAGCTATGAGTGAACATAGGGTGAATGGTTCACCTTCCCTTATTGGTGCGTTGTGTGCAAGGTGAGTTTTTCTCCTTCCCCTGTGATACCCCATGACGGTTGATATGTATATAGGGTGAGTGGTTCACCTTCTCCTACTGGTGATGACATATGCATAGGACGAGTGGTTCATCTTCTCCTATGGCATATGAGATGGATAGGTGGTTCACCTTCTCCTGCAGATACCCTAGCGAGAGATGCATATAGGAATTTGTTGACATGTCAGTGGGATGTGGTTCATCCTTTCCCCACATGTAGGATGCTCATTCCCTACGATTGTTGGTTGACATGTTGGTGGGACATCATTCATCCTTTCCCCATGTGTAGGATCCTTCCTACGATTGATTGTTGTGACTTGTGTTTGTAGGATGTGTTTCGTCCTTTCCCTACATGTGATTGTCGGATGTGGTTCATCCTTTCCCTACATGTGATTGTGATGTGCGTTTGTAGGATGTGGTTCGTCCTTTCCCTACGTGTGATTGTAGGATGTGGTTTTTCCTTTCCCTATGTGTGGTTGTGAGTAGGATGTGATAGATTCTTTCCCTGCTATTGATTCAGTGTCATCCTACCCATGTAGTATGGGATAGATGGGAAGTACCTCTCATCTGGCCTATGAGTTGGGAAAAGTGGTTAAGGACCATAGTAATACTGATGGACGCATTGGGTATTTTCGTACTCTCGATGACTAGGATGCTTGGTGTTCTTCAACTTGATCTGGGATCAAGTCTGATTGAGGTCTTACCTCTAGACTGAATTTTGTCAATGGAGAGTGGTAAGGTCTTGTGACTCACTCTTAATCAATTCTTCTTCATTATTACTTCAATGTTCAACAAATTAGAGAAAAATCAAGATTCATAGATGGTTCATGATGATTAAAGACATAGTTGTTGGTTTAACAGGTGGAATTCTCCCTAGTTGAGGGGGAGTGTTAAGTTTTGCAACTAGGGCCAAATTCCACCATTGGAAAAATCATATGTTGGATATGATTATTGCATTGAACTCCTATTTTAGAGAGGACCAAAATCAACCAAAATATCACCGAATTTGGATAAGGAAAATATTTATTTATTTAAAAGTAAATTCTACAAGTCATAATCTTATTAAGGCGGGAAAATTGAAAATTTGAAATTCAAATTGCCTCAAGTGTCGAGGTCGCTCACCTCCATAAGGACAAATTTTCATATATATATATATATATATAGGCATCCTCCATCCTCATTTAGATCATCCAAGTGCTCATCCTCTACTATGAGATAGGATTGCATCTGAGGCAGGACGCAGGTGGCAGGGGTCAAGATTATGAGGAGGCATATCTTTGTTTAGGGTACAATTTTCTTGGGAGAAAGAGTCGCAGGTATGTTGTTGGGTGCCTATAATACTAGTGATTACCCCATTACTATTGTATTTGTATCCCTTATTAATATTTTTGTACACTTATTGTCCCCATATTGTTATTAATGTGCCCCATAGAATCCCTCTATTGTTATTTTTGTGGCTTTATATTATTATTG
>APFE030806879.1:168654-235872 GCA_000404065.3 Pinus taeda | reverse complement strand
GAGCGAGAAACAGAGAGGTGAGACTGTGAGAGAAAACAGAGGATATTACAGCGGCTTTGCTGTAGGTTGTGTCTCTTCATTTTGCTGGATAATAGAAGGGAAGGACTGGCTGTTCGAGGTGGACGTAGCCCAAACTGGGTGAACCACGTATATCTGTGTCTCTCTTGTTTTGTGCATTTTCTGTGTTTATATTTCTGCAATATTTTATGTGTTCCATTGCTCCGTAATATATAATTTTCTAACACTTGATAGATCCAGGTAAAGATGGATCTAGGCTAGATTAATAAGTTTGTAGTTGTATTTGATAAACTAACACTTTTTTTATGGTTCTATTTGAAAGCATTTTTTTTCCATGTTTGGTGTATTTATCATAATAATAATAATCTAATTTTAATTTAATTTTAAGCTTACCTTTTTTATGCAATGAATTTGTTGTTAGTTTATAGAGATAGACATGTTATACTTTTAGAATTTGAAAAGGAAACACATGCTCTTAACTTGGTTGCATTAAAAACATAAATGTTCTTGAGAGAGTATATTGTAAGTGGACTAAATAGTTAAAAACAAATGTTAGTTAAGGAGAAAGTTACAAAAATCTAACAAATAGGCTAGGTTTAGGATATTATTGTTTTTGGACATCTACAGTTGAAGGTAAATTTTATGGAGGTGTAGTCTAAGCCCTTGGGTGTAGGGCACATATTATGGGTATCTTGGACTTTTGGTGTGTGTTAGTGGTGTCAACTAGTGGTGGAGAGTCCAACCAATGTGTAGGAAAAGTTTTTCATTTACAAGGTTGGCATCAATAAAGTATTCTCCCTTCTACCCAAATCTAAGATGAGGAGCATGCATAATGGACATATTATTGTAAAAAATTGCAAATATTTGATTATATTTAAGTTCAGTGGCTTGAAGTGGCTACCTCAACCTACAAATATTTAAAGGAACTATGTGTTTTTCAAGTAAACCCTTGTGGTCAAGGAGCTGCAAAAGAGGAGGGCCTTCTGGCTATTTTTAAGGGGTTGTAATGACCCTCGTCTTGTGGTAAATATGTAGATATGATGCTAATGGTCCTGATCGTAGTACATTCATGTATAAAATGTAAATATTTTCTATTACCTTGCATTGTATAAATATGATAAATATTTTGTGGTTATTGTTATGTACATGTTGAAGTTCCACTTGCATGATTATGGGAAACACTTCTCCGTTATCCTTGTGTACATGGGGAATATCATAATTACTCTATGCCCACAAATATAATAGTGAATAGTGTCCAACTGAATCAAAACCCTAACCATTGACCTAGTATCCATTGATGAGGCTTCAACTAATCGTCCTTCCTTAAGGTAACCACTTATAATTATTGATGGCACATTTTTCTAACTCAATGAACCTTGTATTAACTAGGGGGAGTTAGATGGAACCTCAATGACTTCAAGGTGAGGGTAATAACCAAAGTTCAACATATACCATAATAACCTATACATATGTATTTATACCAGGGGAATGATACAAGTATAAGGAACTCTATTAATGGGGGGGTTAAACAACATATAGCTCGACTCATATAGTTGAAAGAGAAAAAATAATTCAACCCAAGACCTAAGAAGAGACTCAAAGACACTCACAGGCATACTATTTACAGGCCTTGATGTAATTAGTGAGGGCGGGGAGATATTTTGCAACCTACTAGCACACATGAATGGATTTTTCTCCTCCCTCACACCTTGTTGATTCTAGAACAGACCTAGGAAGAGGGAAAATGACAGGCAGGGAGAAAATGGGAGGCCAAATGGTAGGAAAGGCAAAATCAAATTATCCAAGCCCTAACTAACTAGAAGGATGGAGTGAGAAGTAGAAAGAGAAAATAAATTCAGATAAGGAGAATAGGAAGCAAAAGAGAAAAGTGAGAGGAGAGTAAGGGAGAAGGAACTCAGAGTGAACAAGAGGAGGAGAGGGCAATCAAAGGCAAGGAAGTCAATGGGTAACTACTTGAAGGGTGTCACACTTGGACATCATGGGGTTTGCACCAAGAAGATAACAAGCTGACTTCTAATGTCAGAGGCAAGCCTACATCATGCTGTTGAACTGTACATTTGACATTTACGACATCAAACTACCATTTCTCTACATCTAATTAACAAATAAGTTCTCAGGTCTAGTGCAATGGGAAAATCACTACCATGAATCTCTTTAGACAACTACAATTTCCCAAAGATCTTATAGTCATACATTTGCTGGTTAGTTTTTCAATCCAAGATTCAATAACCTTACCGTCAAGCTTGTGGCTTAGCCACCTTCCAATTAATGCAATAAAAGCACCTAGTAATATTTTCACATTGAACACTATACAATAAACTTAACCTTAATATATTAGTGAAGAACAAGTAACTAGCTAGACTCTGGAAGGGTTTTTGGATTGAAAGTTAGTGAAACTCATTGTAGTTAGGTGTGCCAATTTGTGTTGAGTGTTAGTGAGTTCTAGGGAAACACAAGGGAGCACCAGGTCAAAATGCATGGAAATTAATGAATAAGAGTGTGTGACAGGGAGCGCCAATGAGTTCCAGGTGTAGTAAGAGGGGAGTGACATGGTATGCTAACAAGCACTAAGTCATTCTAGCATGTGAGAGCGACATGTAGCCAATATGTGCTAGGTGCCAAGGTGTGACAAATGGTGCTAGGAAGTGTTAGGGAGCATTAGGAAAACACAAGGGAGCACTAGGTGAAAATAATGCATGAAAATGAATGATTAAGAGTTTGTGACAGGAAGTGTCAGTGACTTCAGGGTGTGCTAATGAGGGAGTGACAAGGTATGCTAAGCAATGCTAAGGCATTCTAGAGGCTAGGGAGAGTTAAGTAGTGCTAAGGCATTCTAAGGTGTGCCAATGCATGCCTAGGAGAGTTATGGAGTGTCAGGGAAAAAAAGGGAGAACTAGTTTCAAATGCATGGAAATGAATGAATAAGAGTGTCTGACAAGAATTGTCAGCAAATTCTAGGTGTATTAAGGAAGGAGTGACAAGGTATGCTAGGTAGTCCCAAGGAATGCTAGAGTTCTAGGGTGACATGCCAAGATGTGCAAAGTCCTACGGTGTGCCAATGTGTGTCAGGGAGTGCCACAAGAACACAAGGGAGAACTAATTCAAATTGCATGGAAATGAGTGGATAAGAGTGTGTGATAGGGAGTGTTGGCAAGTTCCAATTGTGTTAAGGAGGTAGAGACAAGGTTATATGCTACGTAGTGCCAAGGCATGCTAGAGTGTCAGGGCATGTTAGGGAGTGGTAGGGTCTATTAGGGAGTGGAAAATCATGCCAAGGAATGTAGGGGATGATAATGTGTGCCATGTAGTACCATTGGATTGTTTTACATGCCAAATGTTGCTTAGTTTTTTTTTGGGCACGGTTGGATGTGAGCCTTGACTTGGTAACTTCTTAAGTGGGATGAGTTAAGATTGGACATGAGAAGCCTAAGATGATTCATAGTCCATTAGGGGAACAAGGGATAGTCTAGTTATAGTAAATGTAACTTGGTAAAGTTGTTGTAGTCAAGGCAAGACTTGTTTGGGTTCTAGTCTAAAAGAAAATAAGGGTAGTTATGAGGGAATGATAATTAAGGAGTTCCATGGCATGCCAAGGAATGAAAAAGCATGTTGACATATGCCAAATAGTGTCAATGCATGTCAAGGAGTGTTTGGGAGTGGGATCCCCCAAGGGTAGTTTTGGGGCTAAAAGCCCATGTGAAAGTAAATTTTTGTAATATAATTCTAAACACTCCAGATTTCGTGGTTGAGGAGTGCGAAGGTGTTATGTGTCAAAAAGGGTAGTCCACCCTTAGTTTTGTAAAGTAAAGTCAAAAGTAAGAGATCTACCCATGGTCCGTGGACCATGGGATTGTATAAAAAGAGCTAAGCTCTATGTAGTTTTAGGGAGAGAGAATGACACATGATGTAATAGAGTCATATCTTTGGAGAAATAAGTCTAAGTCTTGGGTCATAGTGTAGGTAGAGGCTCTGCAGGTAAGTGCATAGAGGCCTAGGGTAAAAGTCCATAGTTGAGTGTGCAGACCCCTGCAGATGTGTGCGTAGGGTGGACAAAAGTTGTAACACTTGGAAGATATAAATAAAAGGAGATATTCTGCATTTTTTGTGTCTTTGTTTTGTTGATGTGTTTAGATATTTTATGTATGAATTCCCTTTATTATGCTTATATGATGCGTAAATGAATGCAATTACATTGAATAATTGAACACAATTACGAATATCTACTTATGCAGTGTTAACTTTAAGTATTTGATGAGATAAGCAAATCACTTAGACTAATTAGGCAATCTTCATGGCACACTACCATAGCAGTGTGAAAGTACCTAAGTAGTAGGTTAGGGCTATGTGAAGGTCGATTGTACCCTTTCAGAGTGGTATGAAAGAATGGAATAGAGGTCTCATCTTACAAGCCCTAGAAAGAAGAAACTTGCGTGAAGGCAGGGATAGAAGGAATAAAATGACATCACAACCATCTCAGGGTGTGGAAACTTGGTTCTAGCATTCCCCCCATACTACTTCGAGTGAGACTTTAGTCTACGCTTCTCAGGCTGATGACGAAAGGGCCAGTAGTGTAGGGATTTGTTTGGCTACTTAACGCTAAACCTGGGTCAGGCCCATTCAAGCCAGCAAATGTTTTCGTTGTTGGGACTAGAATCTACAGAAGAGATGTACGATGTCGTATCACTGTAATCAAACAAAGAAGGAGATTAGAGACTGGTTGGATAGGAAGATCCACGAATTTGTAGTGTAGGAGAATAGAAACCCGTGACTGATAAAGGAATAGTGGTTGGATAGATACCTTTATACAGAGATCCACTAGATTTTTTTTGCTCCTTCCCTATTGAGCTATATGAGTGGATTGCAAAACTAGTAGATAGCCAAGGAAGGTGGAAACTTAACGGTCCTATTGTGTGGACCCCAGAGCTAGTATGAAGGTTGGAAGCATCTGAGGATAAGACCGCCCACACTGTCGATCATAAGCTCAATCGTGTCATAGGAGGATTTGTGATTGAATTCATGGTTGACACCTTAATGAGCTACAACGAGGCGGAGTGGCGCTTTTTCAAAGGACTGTGAGGTAAGTACGTAAAATCTTTGAATACCTAGATTAAAATGATATTGTGCGAAAAACAGGTGATGCAACTACCTTGATGTTTGAGACTACGCGAAGCAGATTAACTTACAGGAAAAAAGAAAAAAAGGGTTCGGAGTATAGTCCATTGATTTCTCTTCCACGAGGTGATGAGGATGAAATAGTGAAGGTTTCTCTGCGAAGTGCTATTTAGTTAATAAGACAAGGATTCCTATGAATACCGCCTCTGCCACACCACCTCCAACTTAACCACCATGACCTCCAACTTCACCCATACCACCTCCACCTCCACCACAGTTCAGTATGGAAAATACAATGAAGCTACCTTTGTTCAAAGGCTTGGGAAATGAGGACCCAGACCAATTTTGGTTCATTTCAAGGGCTGTATGGGAAGCTCAAGGTGTTATAGATGACCATATAAAGAAGGCGACATTGGTTAGTGGTATGAAAGATTGCACACTAACTTGGTATATTAAGTACTCTAATGATAATATGAATTCTGGAGTGGGAGACATTCAACCAGCACTGAAAAGAGAATTTAGTAGGCCTAAATCTGAGGCACAGTTGATTGTGGGATTGAAGGAAATCATGACGCAACCAGGCGATACGCCTTAGGAACTAGATCAATGGTTGAAGTTTAAAATCCATGAAGCCAACATGAATTTGACAGATGGATAGCATCACGAGTGGTTTGTGGATTTGCTACTACCACACTTAAGGAGTGCTCTGTTGCAGCAGAAGATAACAACTCAGTAAGAGGCCTTGGAGATTGACATCAGACTACATGAAGCTTCGATGCAAGATCCAAATCTACGAGTTCAGTAGATCAATGTGTAGTTGAAGAATCTATGCCTTGAGATGCAAAGTCTGAAGTAGGATAGGACAGTTCAACTAGAGGCATGCGAGGAGGTATGGTGCTTCAAATGCAAGAGTCAGGGTCATGACAAAGACCATTACCCACTCTTTGCAAACTATATTGTAGGAGGAGGACTGACGCCTTTAAGGCCAGAAGCTCAAGCAACACCTAGTGTGGGGCCTGCATTATGGTGCACTATCTGTTAGGTAGCCAGAAAATATGCCTTAGATAATTATCACTTGTTACAGAAGTTTCTACATCACCGCAACAGCTGTTCTGCAACTTGTATAGGTTGGTAGGACATGATGAGCATACTTTCAGGAACTATGAATTAATGATCGATAGAACTCCTACCTATAGGGTTCAAGACAAAACACAGCCCCTTGACCAGAGCGTAGGGATGGTGTAGAAGAGGCCAAGGTAGAGGAGGACCTGGCAGAGGTTAACGACAGTTGATTTTCTACAATTGCGGAGGACCAGGACACTATGCTCATGATTGCACTAATCCAATGTGTCCATTGTGAAAGTATTGCATGTTGTTTGATTATGAAACAGAATATTGTCCTACACTAATATCTAGGATACATGACAAGGGGCCGCTACCACCTTCACTGACTCAGAACCTGCAGATGATGAGATTTGAGCCACGCGAAGAGGATCCAAATGTAAATATAGTGCTTCGAAGTGGAATTGTGACAGGAGATAACAAGTGGAAATAGCCAAAAGATAATACATGGGTTCACAAAGCTCTAAAAAAGGAGGCTAAGATTGATTTGGAGTGCGCACACAAAACCTTCATGGAAGCTAAGAAGAACTTTGTTGAGGCCTCAACCTCAGGAAGCAAGGATAATCCTGAGCAGGAGATGGACCCCTCTATGCCAACAACTTTGCTAGAGACATGTATGAAGTTACTGTGTGATAGTAAGGTTGCGAAAGGATTACAAGAGCTCATCAATTGATGCGCTGGAACCATGCCAGGTGAGATGTGCGTAGTATGAAAGATTGGTAATCATAAAACAAGGACGAAATGAGAGATGAGATTGGCTACGCAGATAGGAGAGTATGAAATGGATCAGGTTATTTTGGAGTGGGGGTTAGACGCGAACTTCCTACAGAAGCATACTTGGGAGAAAATGAGGAGACCTGTGCTTCAATGGTGTCCAATTCCCTTAAGGATGGTGAGTTAGCAGAAGATCATCCCCATGGGTTGGCTGCAGGGGGTGACCATGGATATTGAGGGAGTGAGCATGCTAACTGACTTTGAAGTAATATAGATAGTGGATGACAACAATCCCTATCATGAAATCTTGGGAATTGACTAGGATACTGATATGAATAGGTTAATCAATTGGAAGAAGTGAAATATGGACTTTGAGAAAAAATCACTTCGCTTAGTAGTACCCCTCGATCCTGTTGAAGGATCACGCTATACAAAACCAGTTCATGATTATGAAAGTGATGATGACCTGGAATTTATCTATAACATAACAACACAAGACCAAGATTGGGTGAATCCCACTACAGATGGACGGATTACTTGGGATCACGAGAGTTCCTGCACTTTGGACTCCGATGAATAAATAGAACGTTGGTAGAATCGGTTACATGAAGTAACTACGCTGAATCGCAACATGATGACCCATTCATTGCGCTGCATGTCCTCAGAAGTAAGAAATCTACCTACTTATGATGGTCTGAATGAGGTAGATATCTTTTTGGATGCATTTGAATGGGAGGCACTAGAAAAGCAACGCTTCTAGGCATTGGACTAGACATTGCGCACTACTCTCGCAAGATGGTGGGGTATGCACAAGAGAAGCTTTGATGATTGGCGCGAATGTAGGAGAATGATGAGAACTCAATTTGGGAAGCCGAAGATGTGAATGACAGATATTTATGATGGGTAGGATGATCCGTGCATGCGTTTGGCCAAAGTGGAGAATAATTATTCCACCACCAAGCATGAGGGGCTAGCTATGGTGTATGCGCTCCATAAGTATAGGCACTACTTACTAGGAGGCCACTTGAAGATGTATACGAATCACTCCACGCTAAAGTAACTAGTCAATAAACCTGTGTTTGGGGGGAGAATCTTCAGGTGGCTCTTATTATTGAAGAAGTATGATTTTGAAGTGGTTGTGAAGCCTAGACGATTGAAAGCGGTATTAGACCATCTGTCACACATCAAAACAGGGGAGGAACCTACTAACTTGGAAGAAGGATTGTCTAACGTGTAGCTATTTGCAGTGTGTGTCGGGGATGGTCATTTCAAGGATGTAATATGCTTCTTAACAACAGGAACTAAACCAGAAGGATACACTGTCCAACAATACAAGGAATTAATGGTGCGTGCGACATATTTATCTCTCATTTTTGGGCATCTATACAAGATGGGGACTGATGATATATTACCATGGTATGTACCTAAGTTTGAAAGAGGCAGCATCCTTGCGGATGCTCATGGGGGCACTGTGGGAGGCCATTATGCAGGGAGAGCAGCTACGTAGAATATTTTACGCGTAGGGTTGTGGTTGCCAACCCTTCATCAAGACTCAAAATCATATCGCAAGTCATGTGTTGTGTGTCAAAGGATTGGCAGACCATCGTGGGGGGATGAGATGCCTCTGAATCCACAAATTACATTGGAACCCTTTGAGAAGTGGGAGATAGATTTTGTAGGACCCATTTAGCCACAAGGAAAAATGGGAGAAAGGTACATTATCACCACAACAGACTATTTGACTCGTTGGGAAAAAACATAGCTGATGAAGGATTGCATGGGCATGATTTCCACAAAGTTCCTATTGGAGCACGCATTGACACAATTTGGCTATTTGAAGATCTTGATGAGTGATCATTGTACACACTTCCTAAATGAGATGATTAGCACACTGACAGATGAATTTCATGTATACCACCAGAAGCGTACACCTTATCACCCACAAGTTAACAAGACGGTGGAAGCGTTCAACAAAGTGCTCAAAAACACACTGACCAAGGTTTTCAATGCTCATCGAAGTGATTGGGACCTACGCATATCTGCACTACTATGGGCTTATCAAATGACATGTAAGAAATTGACTAGACAAACCCATTTTAGGCTTGTCTATGGTGTGGAAGTGGTAATGCCTATGGAGTATATCGTACCTAGCCTACACATAGCAGCACTCACAGGTATGATGAATCACAGATCCCTAGAGAAGAGGCTCACACAACTGGATGAATTGGAGGAAGAAATAGTTTTAGTAGGATTTCACCGGCAGGTCCAAAAGCAGCGTGAAGAGGCATGGCATGATCGACACATTAAGCTGTGCACATTTTATGTAAATGACCTAGTTTTTCTATATGATAGTAAGTTTGATAAATTTTGAGGGAAATTTAGGATGCACTCGTTAGGGCCCTGCATCATTAAGGAAATTACCAATGAAGGAGCAGTATAGCTGGTCAAATTGAATGGGGAACCTTCCCAGGAAAGGTGAATGGCAGTAGCTTGAAGCCATACATTGGCGGTTTGGCCATGTGACTAAATGAAAGTAGCATAGTCTTAGCGCTATAGACAGCTGAAAGGAGGCACGAGACTATAAACTACACTACCCGGCTTGGGGAATTGTGTGATTGGTGAATGGTGTGAAGCAAGGAAGTGCCACTGGGTTCGCGGCAACACGGAGGGAGCTGTGCTACCTAGGGAGAAATTGTGTAGGTCAGTCGGAAAGTGACCGTTAAATTCATTGTTCATGAAAAGAAAATAGAAGTGATGCCAAATGGAGTGGGCGACCAACATTTAAGATGAAATTTATGCCTTAGATCCTTGAAAATCTATCTCTAATCCAGCATTAGTGAACTGATCTTGGGGTGAGTAGTCGGATTTGAATTAAAAATGCCCTATAAGTTATAAATAGTTGCCCAGCGAAAAACACTTGCCATTTTGAGAATTGAGTTGTTGGGCTCTCAGGTGCACATGAACCGTGAATTTTTTCAATATCTGATAGTGACTCCGGTGTCTAAACAATTGTCAATGGAGACATAGGATCTAGTAAATAACATCATGTCGACAAATGTAGAAGCTATGAACAATGAAGAAGTGGTAGCTAAGGACAATCTGTAGGAAATCGATATGGAGGCTGAAGTAGCTACTCAGGAAGTGGCCAAAGTATTGGTGGAGGTCCCTAAATCATCGAGAACAACGAGACCAAAGCCATCCCCAACCAAGGAGACCATGAAGGACAAGAAGGGCAAGTAGCCTGTCATACCGGTGCACGCATCGCCAAGGAGAAACCCACCAAAGCCTAGTGCCCAAGAGAAAGGCAAGGGTATAAACCTAGAAGCAGAGGAGGAGGATATCAAAGATATCTCATTGGATGATGAGGATGTGGGAATGGAAGTAGAGGAGGTTGAAGCCTAGGGTGTGAACCCTATTACATGGTTGCCAGAGTATGTCTCTCCACGTAAGCCTAATTCCATGGTCACAAAGGACATTGATGAGAGTAAGACTCTCCTGCAAACCCCTCTGCTACCAGATGAAAGTACTTTTGATGTTTTGTGCTTGGCTTCAGTGCCGATACTAAGGCTTGAAGACTAGGACTTGGCGAACCATGAGAATTTCCCACACCTAGCGACTAAGTAGCTGATGCGCTGCATCATAGACATAAATATGAGAATGACCACCTTGGAGCTATGGAGGTGGCTCAAGGGGGTACAGAAGGTAGGATTGTTGAACCTGCTTTGGGTGTCGTAGTATAACCGCACCCCTGTGACAGTTTTGGCCACCAATTAGCTGCTGTGCTTGGTGCATGATGGGTTTATGTGGCTAGAGGAGCTAATAACCATCACAGATATGTCAATTCACTGAATAACGCACCTACCATATACAAGTAAAAATCTAGCTTTGAACTTTGGTGGCAAGGGTGGTGAGCAGGCACTCGGACAATCAATGAAGGAGAAATTCAAGCTCATGAATGAGCTGCGCGGGTACGTTATCTCCAGCATCTGTGACCTCGCTTTGAAGGTGGTAACATAGATCCTTTTAGGATAGGTGATGTGAAAGTGCCGCATTGATGAAGTGTCGGTGACTGTCATCTCGCTCGTACAATAGTGTGTGGAAGGAGTCCAGTTTAACTGGTTGGATTACCTTCACGGAGAGTTTCTGGAGAATTGCTACAAAGCACAAGACAAAAGCAAGACATTCCACTATGTGTGGCTCTTGTTGTCAATTGTGCTGGTAGCATTGGAGATACTAGAGGGTAGCCACCTCCCTTTGTTCATGCCAAACCTTTCTAAAGAAACGAAGTATGCTTTGCTATGGGTGACCAAGGACATAGAGTGAGTTCGGGATAGCAAGATCTTCTGGATCTTCATGGAAATGAATATCATAACAGCCACCAATCGCAAGCTGCCATTGTCACCCACGGTATATGATAACCTACAAAGCTATGTCGAGTTTAAAGCTGATTTCCATCGAATATCAATCAGGGCATGGAGGGATCCTACATAGAAGTGGTACGATTTGTCGATCTGGCCACAGATGATGCCATTGATGCAGTGCTTGATAAATGGCCGGCGGAGTGGCACACTACCATGAACTTGGCTGTGGGTGGAAGAAACTTAGTTCCACAAAATAAGAAGGAGGAGGCCAAGTTGAAGATGGCATAGTTAGTCGAAAAGAGGAAAAAGGTGGGCACTAAGAAGGCCTAGGTGGAACAGGCAGGAAAACAGACAGGTGGCTGACAGCGTAGGAGCAGTAACCGAGAAGACAGTTGAAGATGTGAAGCAAGCAGCAACTCAATGCGTGGCCAAGGTTTCAGTCATCCGAGTTGAGCTGGATGGGCTTCACGCAATGATATTTGCACCTACCGAGTGACTCAAGGGTGAGTCATGATGATTGTGTTGGGGGCCTGTTGGGAGTGGGATACCAAAAGGGCCATTTTGGGCTAAAAGCCCATGTTTAAGTCAATTTTTTTAATATAATTCTAAAGACTCCACATTTTCTGGTCGCAGAATGTGAAGATGTTATGTGTCAAGAAGGGTAGTCCACCCTTAGTTTTGTAAAGTAAAGTCGGTTGTAAGAGATCTACCCATGGTACGCGGACCATGGGATTGTGTAAAAATAGCTAATCTTTAAGTAGTTTTAGCGAGAGAGAATGACACACGATGTAATAGAGTCATAAATTTAGAGGAAGAAGTCTAAGTGTTGCGTCGTAGCATAGGTAGAGATTCTGCAGCTGAGTGCACAGAGGCCTAGGGTAGAACTTTGTAGCAGAGTGCGCAGACCCCTATAGCTATGTGTGCAGGGTGGACAAAAGTTGTAACACTTGGAAGATATTAATAAAACGAGATATTCTACAATTTCTATATCTTTGTTTTGTCGATGCATTTGGATATTTTATATATGAATTTCCTTTATTTTTCTTATATAATGTTTGAATGAATGCTGCAATTACATGGAATAATTTAACGTAATTACAAATATATTCTTACGCGGTGATAACTTTAAGTATTTGATGAGATAATAAAATCACTTAGACTAATTGGAGAATCTACACGGCATGCTACCATAGCAGCGTGAAAGTATCTGAGGAACAGGTTAGGGCTGTGCGAAGGTTGATTGTACCCTTTCACGGTGGTATGCAAGAATGGAATGGAGGACTCATCTTGCAAGCCCTAGAAGGAAGCAATTTGCGCAAAGGCAGGGATAGAAGGAATAAAACGACATCACAACCATCTCACGGTGTGGAGACTTGGTTCCGACATCCCCCCATACTGCTTTGGGTAAGACTTTAGTCCGAGCTCCGTGGGCTAATGTCAAAAGGGCCAGTAGTATAGGGATTTGTTCAGCTACTTAATGTTGTACCTGGGTTAGGCCCCTTAAAGCCAATAGAGTGTTAGGGAATCACAAGGGAGAACTAGCTCAAAATGCATGGCAATTAATGAATAAGAGATTATTCCACGGAGTGCCAATGAATTCTAGGTGTCCCATGGACGAAGTGTGTTAGGAGAATTTCATATTAGGACTTGTAGGACAAAAGCCTACAATTGTGATAAGAGGATGGAAAAAGTAGTTTGAGAGAAAGGGAGACTTTGGTCTAGGCACAACACTATTTTTTCAATGACTTGGTTGGGTTCCCAAGTCACAAAAAAAGTAAGGTTATCTATGAGGGCATGAAAACTAGGGAGTGCCAAGGTGTACAGGGAATTTCAGGAAGTGCTAACACATTTTAGAAAGTTCCAAGGAATGTTAGGCATGTCACGACATGCCAAGTGCTAAGGCATGCCAATGTGTGCTAGGTTCTAGGATGTGGCACCAACACATGCTAGGGATTTCCAAGGAAACACAAGGGAGGACTTGTTTCAATTATGTAAATGAATGAATGTGTGTGTGTGATAGGGAGTGTCAACAAGTTATATGTGTGCTAAGGAGGGAGTGAAAATTTATGGAAAGCAATGCCAATAGATGATAGCGTGATAGGAAAGCCTACTAAGATGTGATAAGTACCATGGTGTGCCAATGTGTGCCAAGGAGTGTTAGGGATGCTAGGGAAGCACAAGGGAGAACTTGGTCATAATGCATGGAAATGAAGGAACAAGAGTTTGTGGCATTGAGTGTTAGTGAGATCTAAGGGTATTAAGGAGGAGTTAAAAGGAATGCTTGGCAATGCTAAGGAATGCTAGAGTTTTAGGGCGACATGTGGCCAAGATATGCCAATGTGTGCAAGGAAGTGTTAACTGGGAGTGCCAAGGAAACACGAGGGAGAACTATATCAAAATTAATGGAAATGAACAAATAAGAGTTTTTGATTAGAAGTTTCGGTGAGTTCCAGGTGTGCTACGGACAAATTGATAAGGTATGCTAGGCAATGTTAAGGCATGCTAGGGGCTAGGGTGACATGCCAAGATGTCGTAGGTGCTAGGGTTTAACAACATGTGTCAAGGAGTGATAAGGAGTGCTAGGGAAACACAAGGGAGAACTAGGTAATAATGAATGTAAATGAATTAATAAGAGTTTGTGACCAAGAGTGTCAATGATCTCTAGGTGTGATAAGGAAAGAGTGCCAAGGTATACTATTTAATGCCAAGGAATGCTAGAGTGTTAAGGCAGTAGGCCAAGATGTGTCAGGTGCTAGGGTGAGCTAGGGAGTGTTAGGGGGTTTTAGGGAAACATAAGGAGTCACAGGTCAAAATACATGGAAATGAATGAATAAGAGTGTGTGAGAGGGAGTTTCAATGATTTCTAGGTGTGTCAAGGATGGAGTGACAAGGTTATGCTAAAATACCAAGGCATGTTGGGAAGTGCCACTATTGCTAGGGAGTGTCAAAGCATGCCAAGGAATGTAGGGGATGTTAACGCATGCCACATAGTGCCAAGGAATTCTAAGACATGTCACGTATTATGGCATGTCAAGATCTAAATTGTGTTGCTTAATTGTTTTAGACCAAGGTTGGATGTGATGAGCCTTGTCTTGGTAATTTGTTAAGTGGGATGAGTTGAGACTATACATGAGTACCATAAGATGAGTTACAAGTAGTTCTTGGGTGAACAAGGCATATGTTGAATTTCCATGACACATGAGAATCCAGGTTTGGCCTTAGAATTTTTTATGCGAACACACTCAAGTGCCACAACACATCTATTATGAAGAACGAAATCTGCCATGAAAGAAAAAGTAATGGATTGAATGCACAGAGTTTAGGGTCTGCCACATATTCATATGTTAATTCTTATTATTGTGATATACAATACCCATTTATATGTCTAGTTTAAGACTCCTCTGGAAATTTCTATCCAACAACAACATCTCTATGGTAAAAGGTGTACTGTTAGAGGTTGCTCCATCAAAAATAGCAATAGAAAGGGACCTTACTATGCACACAGATGAAGAATTAATATGATTTTTATCTATGAGTGCCGATGTGGAGGTATTGGACAAAATTACACAAGCAGCGAACCTTTTTTTTCAACCAATCAAGATCTAAAAAGGAAAATGTCTGATTATATATACATGTGTGATAGTATTTGGAGAAATGCCAACCTACACATTTGTTGACATTTTTCTAGATCTCACCTATAATTGTTCCCAAAGTTAATAAACAGGTAAAATATGAATTGATAGGAACATGGCCAAATTGTGAAAGCGTAAAAATTGGTATGGTTTAAAGGGATCAATCCCTTTGAAGAGTATTAAATGTGGCAATGAAGGTTGAGGCTCGTTCTAGAACCCCTTTGGGCATCTATATTAGGAATTGGTGTAGGATGCAACACCTCAGAATAATGTTTGTAGAAGTGATGCCAACACTTGTATGGTGACATTGGGTTGGAGCTGGCATGTCAAAGCTCATTGGTCTACTTTGGAGCTTCTCTAGCGTGATGCCTTAGATGCTTTGGAGTACAAGGGCATGATTTGATATTTATTTTTCATTGAAGAAGCTTTGGAGGCTAGATATTGTAGAAAAACCCCTTGTTCTGAACAGGGAAGCACATGCCACTGAAGAAAGTAACAACAAGTACACAGATTTGAAACTCAAGGCACATCACTATTTATTACTCTTTGAAACATGAAATAACTAAAAATTTCAAACACTACTATTCACTTTTCCTTTAGTCTAGAATGTACAATGAATCTGGATACATGTACAACAATGTCTTAACTTTCTTAACTGCTAATCCTCATGCACCTTCCTTGCATGGATAAACAATACAACTAAAGTCTGCCTCTACTCAATATGATATGAGATATGCAAACATGCCTTCTTAGCTAAGGCTGAGAATTAATAACTAGGGAAGTGCTCATTTTAACTATGCATGCAAAAACTAAATAAAGCAAAGAGTTTTGCTACTCTAGGTGCCAGAAAGGAATCCACTACCTAAGGTAAGTGCTTTGCCCATAACAAGATATTAAGGACATAGAAACTTTGTTGCTTCCTTCAAGAGAGGTGTATGCCAAATAGAACTAAGGTATCTTACACTATCCTCCAAATTCATTCACCTTTAACATAAATCTTGTCCCCAGAAAAACACAGAGACGAATATCCAACAGAATTCATCGACCAGCTAGAGACCTTTGTGCCCAAACAGAGAGATAATAAGGGAATGTCAACTAGGGTGGAATCTTTCACCATTGGAATTGACAAGATATAGAAGGGGTAAAAAATTATCAAACCTAATGCTCAAGAACAAATGAATTAATCCACACTTGGTTATCCAAAATGAATTCAATCCTTCTTTATTTTTAGATTTTCCAGAGGGGTTTCATATTCTTAAGTGATTAAGTAAACCTTACTCCAAACCCCAAATTTTGGTTTTTTAAGCCAAGTTTGCCCAAACATTTCCCAACAATGGGTATTTTGTGGGTTTTTCCCCTTTATGGAGGACAATAGCCTACGACGATGGATAGGATATTATGTCCCATTCGTCCTAAATTTGTAGAGGACATTACATGGCACCTAATAAAAGAAATAGTGCTTTAGTTTAGGAGGTAATAACTAAATTCTTATTTCTTTCCACATAGGACATACATCTTGCAAAAATGATCATGGGGTACAAATACTAAAAAAGGCCTAAATCTTACTAGCATTGTCATAGTCCAGGAATAAAAACCCTTTCACATGAAACAAGGTCAGTACCTCATACTACAAGTGCAAATGAAAAAATAAAAAACAATATACTTATTCAATGAAAGAATGATGAATCTTATTAGAAAACTTTAAATTGAATAGCTCTTCAGTTGCAGTGTCAATCAAAATTTCTCAGGTTTGATCATAATTAAGTACTCAATGTTGTTTTGGGTCCAATTTGGGGAAAAGGAGGAGCTCTTGGTGACAATGGGATGACCAGGGTTTTTAGAAGGGAGATTTGCTATACTTTTCAACATGCAAGGCATTCATTCTAGTGGATGAGATATAGAGAAGCCTTTAATAAGGACCTTTCCAAGATCAATTTGGAGGAAAATCCATTTTCAAATCTTAAACATAGTTCTAGATTCAAGCGACAGTATTCATTTTATAGAACAATTATTAATTCCCAAGCAATTAGAGCCAAGCTAATATGTTGACAATTTATTCTTCTACTGGATAAGGAAGCATTTATGAAAAGTCCTTGGCCCTTTGATCCAGTATTTGATGTAAATCTCTTGATTATAAATGTAATAAGAGATGCAATTTATATTATGAAAAAGGGAAAAGTAGAGGGTCGTTTGATAATTATCTCTAAAAAACTCAATAGAATCCTAACATATTTGAAATGGCAAAGTTTAGCTCCATGGTTATTTTTTGCTTCAAAAACTTTGCTAATTTCCATTATTGAAGCATGTATTCATGCCTTCAAAGAAGCTCACAAATGCTTTTGATATTGGTTGATGCAGAGAAAATGTGCAAAGTTACACTCACATAGAGGTATGGAAAAAAGGCATGTGGAGCTTGTTGTCCCAGACTACACATAAAGAATGGACAAAAGGTGAAAAAACCAACTCAAAAGGTATGTGTAGATTTTGTCATGCAGAGGTTGGTGTTAACTCCACACTCTACAGTGAAGACTTTGTGGCGCAAGTGACACAAAGGTTTGCATGCACAACTTTGGATTAAAAGGAGTGGAGCTTGATGCTACATGTCCAATATTACCCCACTTTCTGTATGAGTTACAAAAGATACAAATAATGAGATGTAGGAGATACAGAGTAGATACTATTGTTATTCAGATTTAATAAAAAATATTACTATGTCTTCCTCGTTATAAAACAAACATCTTACATAAAATATTTTCTCCCCGAACTTGACTAAAAATGAATATCTTCCATTGACACGCCTAGCTGCAAATAGAAACGATGCCAATGGGCCAATTTTAATTTTGAAATTTTACAATTAGTTTCAGTTGTAAGATCTCGTATTTTCAGTTAAGATTTCAGTTACAAGTAGTGAAATAGGACTCGCTAATCAATCACGATTAATCACGAGTCAGAATCTTCTCGCTTTGCAAATGATCCGATCCAAATATTTACAATTAAAACTCACGTTAAGCTAGTTTAACTCATGGTCAACACAAGTTTGAATTGCAACTTTCCAATTAAAGAATATTCATACGTTTGATTCTGATTTATTCGATTTTCAGCCTTGACTCGATGAGCACAAGTTTTTCAAATTTAGGTATGCCACATTGCTAAAAACTAAACGTCAGTCATTCCAAAATTTATTTCTCATTTCTAAAACCTGCAGCTCATACGTCGAGACCTTCAATAATCAATCACTACTCACTATTACATAGTCAAGACTCCATATTGGGGAACCACTAGCGTGGGTCTAAGTCCAGACTCCATATCGGTCAGTCACCAGCGTGTGCTCTATCCATACTCCATATTGACCCTCAGGCAATCATGCATCACCTTCAACGTGTGTTACCTTCAGGCTTAGTTGCTTCACTATTCAATAATCGAGGTACATTGGAACTTGGCTTAAATAATAGGTATATTACTATATTGAAGTTTCAATGTCGTTATCAATGGAAAATTTCAAGTTTCATTGTTCAGCAATCGGATGTTTGGCATATTCCTTTGGCTATGAATTTTGAACCCTATAAACGGGGCTTAAACTGGTTTTTAAAATGCACTACGAAATTGTTTCATACCAACCACCTGCTAAGTCATCAAGCATTCCTTCCTTGGTCGATGACTTGCTGACTCCAAAGGCTTTAACCATTCAATCACAAATTTGGTTATTTTTGTTCTTCCAAAATCTGTTATTAAAGTATTGGTTAAGTTGTCTTATGCTAAACGAACTTGCAAGTTCAAGAATACAATGCAATATATGTTGATAATATTTCCTTTAGGTAGCATTTCCTCATATATGCCTAATTGTGCTTCAAGGTCATAATGATATATTAGGTCGAAATGTGCTGGTGTTGCTGGATGTCATGTAGTACCATATGATGAATCATAAACATGTGAAATGGGTGGAATATCTCTAGAGTTTCACGTTTGTGTTGAAATACATCAGTGGGCAAGCTAACAAAGTGGTAGACACGTTAAGCAGAAGAAGTTTGATTTTACAGGAAAGCAGAGAGTAGGTGTTGGGCTTTGAACATCTCAAAGATCTGTATGAGATAGATGCAGATTTTTGGGAAGCATATGAAGCTTGCCAGAATCCGTTGTTGAGAGACAATAGTTTGTGGTTAGATTATAACATATAAGAACGATTTCTATTCAAGGGAGGACAATTGTGTATTCCAGAATTTTCAATGAGGGAGAACTTAACTCAGGAGAAACATAGTGGTGGTCTAGTTGGACATTTTGGCATAGACAAGACTTTGGACCAAGTAAGTCATTTCTATTATTGGCCAAAGATGCAGCGAGACGTACAACGGTATGTAACTAGATGTAAGATTTGTCAGTTGGCAAAGGTACGTAGTCAAAATACGAGATTGTATATGCCCCTACTTGTTTCGGACAGGCCATGGGACTCAGTCAATTTATACTTTGTCTTGGGTTTGCCGAGGATATAGAAAGGGTATGATTCAATCATGGTAGTAGTGGATCACTTTACTAAGATGGCACACTTAATTCATTGTAAAAATACTAGCGATGCCATGCATGTAGCCCATTTATTCTTCACAGAAATTGTCAGAATCCATGGCTTACAAAAGACTATTATTTTGGATAGGGACGTGAAGTTTGTGGGCCATTTCTGGTAGGCTTTGTGGAAGAAATTAGATACTAAACTGAACTTCAGCTCGTCTTATCATCCACATAATGACGGGAAAACTGAGGTTGTAAATTGAAGTCTGGGAAATCTGCTATGTAGTCTAGTTGGAGAGAATTCATGAGAGTGGGATCACGTACTCACACAAGTAAAGTTTGCTTATAACGTTTCACCCAACAGGAGTACAGGCAGAAGCCCTTTCCAGATCCTATATGGCATGCACCCCCATGGAGCGCACAAGTTACAAGATTTGGATCCGTTGGAACAGAGGATTGCTGATAGAGAATATTTTGCCAAAATGATTAACGATCCTCACAAACAGGTGAAAGCTAAATTGCAGAACAACAGCCAAAGATATAAGCAGAAGGCAGATTTAAAACGACGGGAAGTGCAATTTAATTTAGGAGACCTGGTACTGGCACACCAATGAAAGGAGAGGTTTCCTAAAGGAGAATATAACAAGCTTAAATTGAAAAAGATAGGGCCTTGCCAGATACTACAAAATTCTCTGCCAATGCATATGAACTGCAATTACCCTCGGCTATTGGGATCTCACCCATTTGCAATGTAGCAGATCTACACCCTTATGTTTCTGCTAACATGGAGGACAGTTCAACAGGACACACACGAGACACCCAGAGAGATGAAGAGACACAGACATGGATAAGATAAATGCCCCCAGCCAAGCCTTTGGAGATTGACCAAATACTGGACACTCAGGTAGCTAGGCGGACACGCCAAAAGGAGTACTTGTAGTACTTGGTTAAGTGGAAGGACCATCCAATTAAGGACAACTCCTGGTTGGACACTGGATAGACTCAATGTGCTGGGTATTAGATTGAAGAGCTCATGGACAGGAGCGATGAGTTTCATTCACACCGGGAGCCTGATGCAGGAGCATCCAATTAGGGAGGCGACAGCTGGACATGCTGTTTGAAGAATTATTTTAAAATTTTATTTTCGATTTACTTTTATGGTTATTTCTTTTCAAGAAGGCTGTCAGAACCAATGTCGTTACATTTTATTTTTGAAAGTAAATAGATTAGGGAATAGTCTTAAATAGATTAATACTTGAATAATAGTAAAAGGGAATGTAACTGCAAATTGCAACTGTAGGTAGTTCCTCAACTGAATCAGGCTACCAGCAGCTTAATTACACAATCAAAAGATGAACCAAGGGTTGTTTCCAAAAAGGAGAATAGACACTAGAGAATGTAAACTGGGATAGAATATTTTAGAACAGTAAAGAGAAGCATTTCAGGTATCCAACAGTTGTTATTATGAATGACTAATACTGTGTACGAAATTAATTACAAGATTCAGGGACTGTTAACATGACTTAGCATCACATCAAGCAACTAAACACTGCAATCGAATTCATTCAGGTACTTTTCGAAAGAAAATCATTGAAATTATTACAATTAGAAGATTTATCATTTCTATAAATATATACGCATATATTGCATAAACATTTGTTATAGCTAGAGACAACATCCTGTAACCCAACATAGGTTCAGAGCATTAGGCATAGTGCCTTCCAAAAAATATTCCTTAGATATTTTATTGTAGATCAAGAAGGGTTTCTGTGACCCAGGACCAACTAAACAAATAGAGATGGGAAAATGCTCAAAAGCTAGAGGCAAACTGCACAAAATCGTGTTCAAGTTCTCAACCAAAATCTCAACAGAGCTATGAACACCAACGACCAACTAATGACCCAAAATTTTCAACAGATAGATAGAATTGAGGACCAATAAAAAAATTGAGACTTCATCTCTACAAAAGCCAACCTACAAGAACTGTATAAGATAAACAAGAAGGACCCTACCTGGTTCAAGTGGAGATTGGAACGGAAGAGTGAAGGAACGAAAACCATCAAGGACCAAACCCTTGCTGCCACCACAGAGGAGAAAATCACCTGCACAATCAAGAAACAATGATTAGAGAGGTAGCATAACCATTTATATGGAGATTAAACTGAGAGAAGGGTAAAGATGAGTACCCTAAAGGTTTCCTAAAGTGGAGAGCCGGTTCCATAGCCGAACCCAAGACCAACAACATTCAAGCCACAACCACAAAGCCACGAAACCATAGCTACTCACAAGGAGAGGAATTATTAGAAGAAAGAAAAGAAAAGAGGGAGCCTGAAATCGGAGTAGAGAGGTTACCTTATGCTAGAGCCGAATGGTTGCCAGGGAGGTTGAGCTGAGGACCTGATAAGAATGCATACCATAGTTATAGTCAAGCACAACAGAAACAAACCAAAAGTGCAACAAATTGATTAAAACTACGAAGAAATCACCACATATCCAGGACAGCCATGAAGCCCAACATTGTTTCGTGCAACCATGCAAGAAGCAACCACCAAACTCGTCGGTACGACATCTTAACATTACCCAGCAACATAGAACCAGAGCTAAGACCAGAACTAACAAATAGTGGGAGGCAGAGATTCATTACCATTGGGCAGAAGGAACTAGGTAAGGGCGCAGAGGAGCAAAGCGAAACTAATAGAAACAATAACCCAAGCTACAGCCAAAACGTGCACCATCGAACCATAACATGGAGACCAAGACAACCTCGAGAAGATGGTGGAGTTAATGCTCCACTAAAACCTCACCAAAAACCCCAGGTGCATACGAGCGTGGGAAGGGATGACGTGGGACAGTTGCCATGAAGGCATCCACCTCAGCTTTTGGGGTGAGTCATCAAATTTAGGTATCAAAGTAGTTATTTCCTTAGGGAAGAAAGGAAAAATTATGGAGGTAGGAAGAAGGGGTAGAAGTAGGGAGGTTTAGGGATCTAGAAGGTGCTGATGATAGTGATGAAGGAGCTGTATCTATGACAGATGGGTCCGATGAGGAAGGGCTAGAGATAAGGTTGTTGAAATCTGTTCTATTAGCAAGGAGCAAACCAAAGCCTAAACTGTCAACCTATGATGGAAGTTTATCCATTGAAGTATTATTGGACTGGATTAGCATGTTGGATAAGTACTTCAAATGCGAGGAAATCAGTGAGGATAGGAGGGTCATATTTGTAGCTACAAAACTTAAGGGGCATGTAGCACTATGGTGGGATAGTGTGCAAGCAGAGTAAAGGAGATCAAATAAGCCACCAATTAAACATTGGACCAAAATGATCACCAAGATGAAAGGGAAGTTTTTACCTAAAACTATTAGATTCCTCTATACAGACAGGCACAAAACTTGAAACAAAGAGCAATGATTGTGAAGGAATATACGGAAGAATGTTATAGAGTGAATCTACGAGCACGTTATGTCGAAGATACCCCAGAATAGACAACAAGGTTCGTGAATTGTTTACGGATGGAGATACTGGATGAGATCAGTATTCTCTCTCCCAAATCTATAGAAGAAGAATATCAAAATTCTTTAAAATCATATGCAAAGATAACCAGGAGACAAAATTCCAAGAGAGAACGTGGATCTGGCTGAGGAAGGGAATAGTCCTTTGGCAGAGGTAGAATTTCCAGTAGCAGTGAGGAAGGAAGCAGTTCAAAAACTGCAGGGTCAACTGATGAAGAAGGTAACACTAGAGGGGGAAGGCCTTAACAACGAGGGAGAGGTAATGACAGAGGCAGGGGGAATGGCTATCAGTGCTACACATGTCACAAATGCGAACACTAGTCTTTTGAATGTCCTAAAAGTGATCAAGCAGGAGAAAGAGGAGCATATGTTGCTCAACCAAAGGAAGCTGAGACCCCACCTCAAGAAGTGGAGAACATGCCTGAAATAGGAGAGGCCCTGGTGTTGAACAAAGTCTTGTTGAAGCTAGGTAAAGAGTTAGCTGACCAGACACAGCGGAAATCCCTGTTTCAGACTGTCTATAAGACACATGGGAAGTGTTGTAAACTAATCATTGACAGTGGAAGCACTGATAACCTAGTAGTCACAAATATGGTAGAGAAACTGGGTTTAAAAAGACTAAAACACCCAACCCCATACTAGGTGTCTTGGTTACAAAAAGGGCATCAACTGCTTGTTGATGAGCAGTGTGAAGTGGAATTTCATATTCGCAGGTATAAAGATAAGGTGACATGTGACATTATGCCGATGGATGTGTGCCATATACTGCTAGGTAGACCATGCCAGTATGACAGGAAGGTAGTGCATGATGGGAAGACAAACTGTTACAACTTTGCGAAATATGGGATCAAGCATACGTTGGTACCCATGAAGGGAGAGGACATAACAGAGAGCAGTGGGACAAAGTCATTATTATTAGGAGGAAAAGAGTTCCTACAAAAGATTGGAGATGATGAAATAAAGTTTGCAATTCTCCAGAGGTCGAGGATAGTGATAACTCATACTAAAATTAAGGATTTACCGGAGGAAATTCAAGATATGTTATAGGAATTCATTGATATAGTAGTAGATGATTTGCCAGATAAGTTACCCCCAAAACGGAGTATCAGCCACCATATTGATTTTATTCCAGGAGCTAGTTTTCCCAACAAAGCTTCTTACCGAATGAGTCCAAAGGACAATGAGGAGGTTGGTAAATAGGTATAGGAGTTGCTGGACAAGGGGATGATTCGGGAAATTTTAAGTCTGTGTGCAGTTCCAACAATCTTAGCTCCCAAGAAAGGAGGAGAGTGGTAGATGTGTATCGAGTCTCAAGCAATCAATAAGATTACCATTAGATACGAGTTTCCTTTACCACAAATGGACTATATGATGGACTGCTTCAGTGGAGTAGCATATTTTTTAAAGATTGATTTAAAAAGCAGTTATCATCAGATACGGATTTGAGAAGGAGACGAGTGGAAGAGTTCTTTCAAAACCAATGAGGGCCTATATGAATGGCTGGTCATGCCATTTGGATTGAGCAATGCACCCAACACATTCATGCACTTAATGAACAAGATGCTGAAAGAATATATTGGGAAGTTCGTTATTGTGTATTTGGATGATCTCCTTATTTTCAGTAAGACTAGGGAAGAGGATTTCCGACACGTCAGGTGTGTCTTGAAAAAATTACAGCAAAATAAATTGTTGTTGAATTTGAAGAAATGTACGCTTTGTAAGAATGAGTTGACTTATTTGGGATTTGTGATTTTAATGAATGAGTTAAAGATGGATCCAAGAAAGGTTGCAGCCATAGTAACCTAGTCGTCCCAAAAAAGTTTATTTGAAGTACGAAGTTTTCATGGGCTAGAAAGTATTTACCGGAAGTTTATAAAATATTTTTGTGGGATATGTGCACCCATGGTGGACACCATCAAGAAAGAAAATAAACCTTTACATTGGATTGAGTCTGCTGAAAAGAGATTTCAGCTTTTGAAAAAGAAGATCACCGAAAGACCCATTTTGAGGTTACCATATTTCAACAAACGTTTTCAAGTTTGTTGTAATGCCAATGGGACAGCCATTAGAGTGGTACTGAGTCAAGAGGATAAACCAGTGGCCCATTTCAGTGAGAAATTAAATGAGAGTAGACAGAATATACATCCTATGACAAGGAATTCTATGCAGTGGTGCAAGCGCTAAAACATTGGAGACACTACTTAATGGGAAATGAATCTATTCTATTTTCAGACAATTCTACTTTGCAATATGTCAAGTAGCAACATAAGTTGAAATAATAAACATGCGAAATGGGTGGAATATCTCCAGAGTTTCACGTTTCTTTTGAAACACATTAGTGGACAAGCCAACAAAGTGGTAGACGCGTTAAGCAGAAGAAGCTTGATTTTACAGGAAAGCAGAGTGTAGGTGTTGGGCTTTGAACATCTCAAAGATCTGTATGAGATAGATGTAGATTTTTAGGAAGCATATGAAGCTTGCGAGAATCCGTTGTTGAGAGACAATAGTTTGTGGTTAGATTATAACATATAGGAAGGATTGTTGTTTAAGGGAGGACAATTGTGTATTCCAAAATGCTCAATGAGGGAGAACTTAATTCTGGAGAAACATAATGGTGGTCTAGTTGGACATTTTGGCATAGACAAGACTTCGGACTAGGTAAGTCAGTTCTATTATTGGCCAAAGATGCAGCGAGACGTACAACGGTATGTAGCTAGATGTAAGACGTGTCAGCTGGCAAAGGGACACAGTCAAAATAAGGGACTATATAGGCCCCTACCTATTCCGGACAGGCCATGCGACTTAGTCAGTTTAGACTATGTCTTGGGTTTGTCGAGGACACAGAAAGGGTACAATTCGATCATGGTAGTATTGGATCACTTTACTAAGATGGAACATTTTATTCCTTGTAAAAAGACTAGCAATGCCACACATGTAGCCCATTTATTCTTCACAGAAATTGTTAGACTGCATGGCTTACCAAAGACTATTATTTTAGATAGGGACGTGAACTTTATGGGCCATTTTTGGTAGACTTTGTGGAATAAATTAGATAATAAACTGAACTTCAGCTTAGCTTATCATCCACAAACCGAAGGGCAAACTGAGGTAGTAAAATGAAGTCTAGGAAATCTGCTATGTAGTCTAGTTGGAGAGAATTCATGATAGTGGGATTGTATACTCGCACAAGTGGAGTTCAATTATAACGATTCACCCAACAGGAGTATAGGCAGAAGCCCTTTCTAGAACCTATACAACATGCACCCCCGTGGAGTGCATGAGTTACGAGATTTGGGTCAGTTGGAATGGAGGAGTGTTGACAGAGAAGATTTCACCATAATGATTAACGATCTTCACGAATAGGTGAAAGCTAAATTGCATAACAACAACCAAAGATATAAGGAGAAGGCAGATTTAAAATGATGGGAAGTGCAATTTAATGTAGAAGACTTGGTACTAGCACACCTATGAAAGGAAATGTTTACTGAAGGAGAATATAACAAGCTTAAATTGAAAAAGATAAGGCCTTGCTGAATACTACGGAAATTCTCTACCAATGCATATGAACTGCAATTACCCCTGGGTATTGGGATGTTGCCCATTTTCAATGTAGCAAACCTATACCCTTATATTTCTGCTAATGTGGAGGATAGTTCAACAGGACACACACGGGACACCCAGGGAGATGAAGAGACAAGGACATGGATCAGACAGATGTCCCTAGCCAAGCTTTTGGAGATTGACCAAACACTGGACACTCAGGTAGCTAGGTGGACACGCAAAAAGGAGTACTTGTAGTACTTGGTTAAGTGGAAGGACCGTCCAATTGACGATAGTTCTTGGTTGGATGTCGGACATATTCAACGTGTTAGGTGTTTGATTGAAGAGCTCATGGATAGGAGCCATGAGTTTCATTCACCCCAGGAGCCTGATGCAAGAGCATCCAATTAGGGAGGCGATAGCTAGACATGCTATTTTAAGAATTCTTTTAAAATTTACTTTTCAGTTTACTTTTATGGTTATTTTTCTTCAAGAAGGTTGTCACATCCAATTTCGTTACTTTTTATGTTTGAAAGTAAATAGATTAGGGAATAGTCTTAAATAGATTAATACTTGAATAACAGTAAAAGGGAATGTAACTGCAAATTGTAACTGTAGGTAGTTCCTCAACTAAATGAGGCTACCAACAACTTAATTACACAATTAAAAGATGAACCAAGGGTTCCAGCCAAAAAGGAGAATAGACACCTGAGGATGTAAACTTCGACAGAATATTTTAAAACAGTAAAGAGAAGCATTTCAGGTATCCAACAGTTTTTATTATGAATGAATGGTACTATGTACGAAATTAATTCCATGATTGAGGGACTGTTAATGAGACTGAGCATCACATCAAGCAACTAAACACTACAAGTGAATTCATTCAGGTTCTTTATGAAAGCAAATCATTGAAATTGTTACAAGTAGAAGATTTATCATTTCTATAAATATATACACATATATTGCATAAACATTTGTTATAGCCAGAGACAACATCCTGTAACCCAACACAGGTTCAGAGCATAAAGCATAGTGCCTTCCAAAAAATATGTAATCGCTAAACAGTCCTCAGATATTTCGTTGTAGACCAAGAAGGGTTTGTGTGACCCAGGACCAACTAAACAAACAGAGACGGGACCACACTCAACAACCAGAGTCGAACTGGACAAAATCATGTTCAAGTTCTCAACCAAAATCTGAGCAGAGCCAGGGAAACGAACAACCAAGTAACGACCCAAAATTTTTGACAGACATACAAAACTGATGACCAACAAAAAAACCAAGACTTCGTCTCTATAAGAGCCAACCTACAGGAACTGTATAAGATAAATAGGAAGGATCCTACTCGATTCAAGTGGAGATTGGAATGAAAGAGTGAAGGAACAAAAGTCATCAAGGACCAAACCCTTGCCTCCACCACAGAGGAGCAAATCACTTGCACAATCAAGAAAGAATGATTAGAGACGCAGCATAACCAGTTATATGGAGAATAAATCGAGAGAAGGGTAAAGATGAGTACCCTGATGGTTACTTGAAGTGGAGAGCCAATTCCATAGCCAAACCCAAGACCAACAACATTCGAGACATGGCCACAAATCCATGAAACCCCAGTTGCTCACAACAAGCGGAATTGTTAGCAAAAGAAAAGTAGAGAGGGAGCCTGAAATTGGAATAGAGAGGTTACCTTGTGCTAGAGCCAAATGGTTGCTAGGGAAGTTGGGCTAAGGACCTGATAATAATGTGCACCATATTATAATCAAATGCAACAGAAAAAAACTAGAAGTGCAACAAATCGATTAAAACTACATAGAAATCACTACTTACCTAGGAAGACCATGAAACCCAGCATTGTTTCATGATACCATGCAAAAAGAAACCACCAAACATTACCCAGTAACATAGAACCAGAGCCGAGACCAGAACCAGCAAACAGTGGGACGCAGAGAGTCATTACTATCAGGCGGAAGGAACCAGATAAGGGCACAGAGGAGTAAAGCAAAACCAGCTGTAATAATAACCCAAGCTACAACCAAAACCTGCACCATAGAACCATAACACGGAGACCAAGACAACCTCAAGAAGGTGGCAATGTTAATGCTCCATTAAAACCTCACCAAAAACCCCAGGTGCATATGAGGGTGGGAAGGTATCATGTGGGCTAGTTGCCATGAAGGCATCCACCTCATATTTTGGTGTGACTCATCAAATCGCTTCTATTTCTCACTCTTAAGAGTCTTAGACTCTTAGTTACTGATGTTTTTCTAATTAGTATGCAGTTGTTTGTGAACTTTTAGAAGCAGTTTCTTCTAGTTCTATGTAGTCACTTGTTAGGAGTCATGACTCAATCATTTGGATCATGTTTCGACTCATAACGTATATGAGATGCTTATTCATTCACGATATTTTGGACATCTATTGATAATATAAATTTTTTGGAAATGACTTTACTGAATATCAATGAAAAATATTTTTTTTAATTCAATATATGTGCATATTTTTATTTATTGAATTCACTGATTTTTTCCTAATTTTTTCCAAATGTTTGCTAGTTTTTTCCCAATCCAATTAAAACTCTTAGCTCTTTTGCCTCATCGACTTACTGTCTATTCCGAGTCTGATAAAATTGGTTACAAGTTCCATTCTTCACTTATGAGTTCTAAGGTGTGATAGAGAGTCCCAATGCATGCTGAGGAATGTTAGGGAATACTAGGACAACACAAGGGAGCACTACATCAAAATGCATGGAAGTGAAGAATATGAGAGTGTGTCAGGAAGTGTCAATCAGTGCTAGTTGTCATGACAAGGAGGGAGTGACAAGGTATGCTAAGCATGGGTAAGGCATGCCAGGGAATATTAAGGAATGTCAAGAAGTGCTAGAGTGTGCTAGGTAGTTCTGAGGTGTGCTAACATGTGCCAGATAGTGCCAAGTCATGCTAGGTGCTAAGACATGCTAAGATGTGCAGGGTGCCAAAGTATGCCAATATGCATCAAAGAGATTCAAGGCAAAAAAAGGAATAACCAAGCTAAAATGAAAGGAATTGAACACATAAGAGGGTTAATAAGTCAAGACTTTATCTTTTTCAAAAGCGGCATGCTAGGCATACCAATAATATGTTCTAATACATGCCAAGTGCCAATGTGTGCCAAGTACTAATGTTTGTCAATGAAATATTATGCCAAGGAGTTCTAGGGCATGCTAGGGACTACTGGGAATACCAAAACATGATAGGGGAGTGCTATGCTATGCTATGGCATGCCAACATGTGCTTGGGCATCCTACTCATGGCAAGATGTTCTAGGTACAAAGATGTTCCAAGACATGCGAGGTGCCAAGGAATGTTAGTGTACTATTCCAAAGCATGTTAAGGTGTGCCATGAGTGTTGAGGAGTGCTAGGTCTCTCTCATTAATAGAATTGAAAATCCTTTATTATGCATTAAATAATATAGTTCCTACACACTAGTGGAACTTTATTTAAAGGAGTTTTCGTAGATAATAAACCTAATAGAGATGAATCATGTGTTGACTCATAAGAATACTATATTCTTATGACTAGAGGGAAATGATACACACTAATTACTTCTTAACAAATTGACTGACTGTCATAACCACTATGACCTTAAACACATAATGAAAAATACTTCACAACAATGGTCTTAAATCGTTATATTTTGGCAAAAAATATAATAACAGGTATGTAGCATCATCAAAATTTCATTGGAAAGATCAATGATGACAAAAATTTGTTGACCATCACCAAAAGTAACCAAAAAAGAACATTGATGAGGGTCATTAAAAGATCATCACTAGAAGTATCACCAAAGAGAGAATTAGTGATGGGCCTTTATCGACCCTCACCAAAAGTATCATCAAAGAGAGAATTAGTGACGAGCCATTAACGACCCTCACCAAAAGTGTCATTGAAAATGGCTTTGGTGACAAACCTTAAAGGACCATCACTATATACACTTACAACAACGATTTTTTAAAGACCATCACCATATGCAACATTGGTGATGGACCTTAAAGGTCTGTCACAGGCATGAAATGCCATCAAAAACTCATTGGAATGATAAATCATGACGAATATTTATGACCGTCACCAAAAGTAACCAAAAATATCATTGGTGATGGTCATTAAAATATCGTTACTAGAACTGTCACCAAAGAGAGAATTAGTGATGGGCCTTCAATGACCCTCACTAAAAGTGTCACCAAAGAGAGAACTAGTGACAGGACTTTAATGACCCTCACCAAAAGTGTCATTGAAAATGGCTTTGGTGACAAACCTTAAAGGACCATCACTATATACACTTACAACAACGCTTTTTTAAAGACCGTCACCATATGAAATATTGGTGACGGACCTTAAAGGTCCATCATAGGCATGACCCTCACGAATGATCTTTTTTCTTGTAGTGATGATTAGTCTATGATGTTCTTTAAGAATGTGAAGTTAACGTTTTTGGGAGAAGTAATTCTTTGTTCATTTATATTAGAAATCGTTGTCCTTCTTATGTTATTAACAAAAAAATGACTTATGAACTTTGGTATGATCGACTCCCAGTTGTTCATCATTTCAGAGTTTTTGGATCAAAATGTTATACTTTGATTCTTAAGGAACAACAAAATAAATTAGGAGCAAGAAGTCGAAAATACATATTTTTGGGTTATTCTAATACTTTCAAAGCCTACAGCCTGTATGATGAAGAAAATAAGAAGCTTATTCTTCCAAGATATTTTATTTCATTGAATCAAGTAAAGATATTTCCACTCTTGATAGACAACTGGCTCATTCCGAGAAGTTTTCATCTAAATATTCTCTTTTGAATTTGATAATGATGTTCCACACACTGAAAGGGGGGTTCCCATTCTGGATCAGTATGTGGTTTTTCCATATTTGACTCATGAGGATGTTTCTGTTGAAGAAAAATGGGAGGATAGTGTTGTTTTTGAAGGGTCACAAAGTGTCCCTAAGGAACATGTACTTCAGGATGAACAACCATCACAACCACTTCAACAACCTTTAAGAAGATCTACACGTGCTCAAAAATTTCCAAGCAAGTATGATGATTTTGAAATAGAAAATTCTTCTAAAGGTGATTTAGGTAATGTTCCTCATGACTATGAATTCAATCATTGTACAATTAGTGAACCTAGTTGTTTTGAAGAAGCTACTAATTGTGATGAATGGAAGGATACAATTAAAAAGTAATATGATGCACTTATTAAGAGTAGAACTTGGAGGCTAGTAGATGATCCCGTAGGTGTCAAAACCATTGGTTGCAAATGGGTGTATAGTATCAAATAGGAAGCATAATGTTGACTTGATAAATATAAGGCAAGACTTGTAGAAAAAAGATACGCTCAAAAGGAAGGTGCTGACTACACAGAGACATTTTCTCCTATAGAAAAATTAGGCACGATTAAAAAACTATTTTCTCTTACATCTGAGAATAGTTGGAAGATACACCATATCAATATTAAAACAATTGTTTTGAATGACAATTTAAAGGATGATGTTTATATGCTTCATCCAGAAGGTTTTGTTGTCAAAGGAAAAGAGAAAAAGGTATGTAAGTTAGTGAAGGCTTTATATGGACTAAAACAAGCATCTCGTGCATGGTGTGAAAAATTAACTGAACACCTTCTCAAGTTGAATTATAAGTTATTTCATATAGATGATGCAACTCTTTTTGTTAAGAAAATTGGAAAGTTAGTCGTATATTTGGTTGTGTATGTAGATGATTTAATGATCACAGGAAACAATGATGACTATATAACGTCTGTTAAAAGCGAATTATGAAATTTTTTGACATGAGAGATTTGGGTTTATTACATTATTATTTAGGGATTGAAGTTGATCATAAACCCAAATACATTTTCATTTTCTAGAAAAACTATATTGGACAGCTATTGGACAGATTTTGGATGTAGGATTGTAATCTTGTCACTACTCCTATGGAGAAGAATTTGAAGCTTACTTCCACTCAAGGAAATATGTTTGAAGATCCAACAAATTACAGGAAGCTTGTTGGAAATTTTAATTTTCTAACTACTACTGGAAATGACATAGATTTTGTTGTAGGTATACTTTCGAGGTTCATGCATCAACCATGTGAAGATCATTGGAATGTAGAAAAGCAAGTGCTCAAGTATTTGAAAGACACTCGAACATATGGCATCAAATATTCCAAAGTTTCATATTTCCATCTCACTAGCTATTTAGGTTCTGATTTTGATGTAGATAAGGAGAATGGAGTCTCTACTTTTGGCTATTTGAGGAGTCTTGGATCAACAACCATCAGTTGGAGATCATGCAAGTAATTTGTTCCTTCTAATTCTACCATTTAAGATGAATATGTTGTAGCAGCTCAAGCTACAAAAGAAATCATTTGGATTCACAAAATACTTGAAGACTTGGAGGAGAAACAAAAGACTTTCATTCCACTACTCATTGACAACTCTTCTACAATTAAGTTGGCCAAGAATCCCAAATTTCATGATCAAAGAAAGCATATTCACACGAAGTATCACTTGATTCGACACTATGTAAATGCTAAAGTTATTGATTTGACACATTTTCCTACTTCAGAGCAGATCATAGACATATTTACAAAGGCACTAGGAAGTGAAAAGTTAGAAAAGTTCAGAATGTTACTTGGCATGTGAGATGTCCCTTTGGATTAAGGAGGGATTGTTAACTAATCCTTTGGGATTTTTATTGTATAATATGTAACTGGTCTCATATTTATTTTTTATATTTAATAACTTATCGACACACAAGTGTCTTATACCTAGATTTCACATGTATAAATAATTGATTTTATCATTAATACAATTTTCCTTGATTATCAAGTTTATTCATCTTATGTACAAGTTTCCTCCATAAATCCGATCATCATGGAATTTATTCAACATATATGCCATCATATAATACATGGCTTATCCTCTTCATAATTTGAGCCACTAAGAAGGGAAGTAAAACATGGTTGTGGCATATAATCATATCATCCGATCATTCAACGCTATATAAATCATCACATAAGCTTCCACATGGGTTCAATCTCAACATAATATCTCGCTATGTTTATTTATGGAACATGTTAACGTAAATGTTGCAAACACTATACATGTGACCCCTATTTCAACAGATGGCTTATGTATTGCACCACGGTTTGCTAACTTGTGGATCATCAATTTGTGATGCTTAACATGATTATTGCCAAAAATCATGGTCAATAACACCACATGTAAAAATGGCACCATATGTCATGGGGCCATTTAGCATGGTCACATAACAACTCCCTTGCGTTGAAAGAATCCATGTCATTTGATAATCATCTGTGAAATGGGTCCATTATGGAATGTGAATCAACAAACCCGACGTTGAACGAGTTATGTGGTATGGACACCATGTCATTTATATCCATGACCAAGATATCATGAACTATTCATTGTCCAGTGTAATCACCAATTAGAGAACTCTTGGACATGGCTTATGGATCGTCATGTTAGTTTCATTGTTAGTAAATGTGGAAAAATACACTGCATGTTGGTCTCATGTGAGACATAACCTCTTCTGCCAACGTGGACTCCAACTTCATTTTTGATGACATCATTTCTACAAAAGGATTCTTGTACATTTAATAGAAATTTATCCTTTCCAGCCTTTCCAACATGCTCTTCTTCAAGCATTACAATATGATACATTTAATGCAATTTCATATTCACACATACAATATTGAATTGGCCATCATGATGATTATTAAAGAAAAACTCTACATTTGACATTGTATGATGCTGTAACCAAAAAGTTCAAGAGTGTTGCTCATAAATTAAATCTTTTGGAAAGATACAAAGGAATTGATCATGCTAAATATGACATGGGTATAACATAATAACTTAGTTCGATCAAAGTAATACTTAAAAGAAAAACCCTTTGAAACAACTGAACACTATATATAAATACATACAAATCATCCATACACATTTTTCTATATATACTGAGATTATCATTGGCGAAAGCACTCTTATTCAAAGCATAGGAAAAACCATAGTCTCATGCAATAACATATAATAGCACTTTCAATTGATCATGGACATCCCATTAAGTATCAAATTTCAAATTTTTGAATGTGCATTTTCTTTTAATTATGCAAAAATTCCAACCATTTCTTACCAATATAGTTAAAAAGACCTTGTTTTAATTTAATTTCATCATGCTTGGTTTCTTTATGAATTTATTCAATATTACTGACCACATGCTCTACATTTGCATATTCCTTTACCATGTATTTTTGTTTGTGACAGAGTTGAGGATGCAGATTCCAATAATTCACTATATATTGCCCATTCTAATTGCAATGGGTGCAAAAATGCATTCTCTTATTCCTTGGAAAGAATGCCTTTAAACCCGGACGAGGGTTCTCTGATTTCATCTCAAGGAACATATCCATTTTTTGAACCACTACCTTATGATTTTCACACATAGCCGCACAATGATTAACACTATGACAAAAGGTAGAAGGGAACATATTGTATCTTCTTATTTAACTGGTCATTGAAAGAATATTCATGACACTTATACCTTTTCCCATTGTCTTTTAGATTGATACTTTGACGAGGATAATTCAATTTGGCTGTTCTTTTGCAACTCTCTACTCATTGTGGAGATCCATTGTCATCATCGTTACTCTCATGGTGCACCACATCATTAATTTGTAGGAGTCCTTTTGACATAAATTCAATATTTGAAGATTTTCTTGCTTCAACAACTTTGGAGCATTCTCCAATTTCTTCATGATTATATCCAAATCCTTGATTCTGAGGTTGTCTCATTACCTCAATAGGATGGATGATGTCTTGACCATTGACTTCAAGGCCCTTTCCTTTTTAACCCATCTTGGTTAACAAATCCATACCATCCCTTTGGTATGATTGTCAAAAGTCACAAATGATGCATCATCATCATTAATAAAATATATATAAATGAAGTGATTTTTACCTCCTCTAACCCTTTGTAATCTTCTTGAATTTTAATAATCTCTTTTGCCTTTTCTCTTCCATTGTGTCTTCAAGAAATCTTCTTAGCTTGAAATTCTCCACTCTAAGGGATGAGTTAATCCCCTCTAGTTCTTGGAGTCAATTTTGGATCTCTTGGTTTTTTCCTTCCCATACCTTCATCTACTTTCACAACTCATTGATTTCTTTGTTATCATTATACAATCCTTCTACCATTTTATTCATGGTTAAGAAATCTTGATTTTTTTTTGAATATTGGTAAATATTTTCCAAGAAAGAATCAAAATGTGACACTTTGAATTAGAGGAAAATAATCTTCTCCTTGCTTTAAATGACGTTGGCAAATAAATCAAACCGACTATGCAAAACAATAAATTGCTCTGATAGTAAATGATATAAGAACTTGCAAGCATAAAATTACAACAAAGTCTCTTCATTTGATTGTAAGGACTTGCAAAATTAAGTTCCAAAATTACAACATAAATATGTGGAGCAGCACATAAAACTATAACTTAAGAGGGACAATAAAAACATGACCAAGCCATGAATAGGAGAACACATGAATGATCAAAGACAAAAGTGATAATGCAATTTACAAAGTCAACTCTTGTACTAGGTTAGGTCACTCAATTCACTTCAAAATTTCAAATCACTTTATTGTCTTATTCAAAAGAGGTTGAATGTATACAATGTTTAGTAAGCTAGAGGGATCGAGATAAAGAACCTACTTGACAAACAGAGAAGGAACCGACTCCCAATACTATCTTCTCTTACCAAAGAGATTTCAAGGCCAACACACTGCATACGTTTCTTTGAAACCCCATAAGTACCTCCTCACTTAAGCTCTTAAGTTTCTCTAAATAAGACTCCCTCTCTAAAATTAACTCTCCAAAACCTCTCTCAATAAGCTCTCTTTTCAAAATAATATGTAATAGGGGTTTATAGCTTTCAAATATCCTTAAACAATGGAGGGAATATCTCCTCAGACACACATCCAAAGGAAAATATAACTCTCTATATACACTGAAAGGGGATCGATGAGATTCTTGAGGGGTAAATATCTTAGATCCTGCAATCATGGATCTTATTCAAAACTCAAGGGATGTGGGGAAGTATCATGAGTTTCTCAATTTCAATGCGAATTTTAGAAATTTGATTTTGAGGAATATTATCTCATAAATAAATTGCTATTTACAATTTAGAAATTCAAATTTATGAGCACATCAGCATGAAGTAATATTCAAATTTGAAATGCCCATAACCTAGGCTTCGACATGGTGCTCTATGGGAAAAGTGTCAAGATTGTCCTGAATCAAGGATAAATCTCAACCATTGATCTGTGACTACTAATAATAATATTGTATATCATTATGTGTGGTTGCCCATCCACCTAATAGTTATTGATAATTAAATTAAATTCTAAAAGCACTATTCTAAAAGACATGAAAGTGGGCATGGTTCTTTTCTCTAGGTTAATGACCATGTTAAATGGATTCCTCGTAAAGAAGTTGTTTCACTAGTTTGATATTCCAAATCCTTTTAATGGGGGGTAGTGCTATTATCTTTACATTGAGGGGTATTCTTTCGATATGTATAAAAATATCGTAAAATGAAATTATCACATAATAATTATTATAATATTATATTCTTTTTAAGTATTATTTTAAGTTAAAGTTAGAAATCAAAGAAGTGAAATGTTTCATTTTTAAAGAATACAATTAAAAATAACTAGAATTAATTTTTGTTTATCTTCTAAAATTCTATTAGTCAAAGTGATTTTTGAAAGAGTAATATTTGTATTGTGTATCTGCTTGACATTCTATTGAGATTGAACTCTATATAGGAATTTGAAATAAAATGTTTTTCAAATGAAAAATATTTTTATGAACTTAGATTTTGGATTATCATAATACAATATTTTAATGTCAAATTTTTCATATTCCTAACATTTAAAATATCTTTTTGCACAACATGATCAAATTCGTTATATTAAAATGGGGCTAAATATAAACAAAAATCTTTGGTATTTCCAGTAACTAAAGAAAATGAAGAGGGTAAGAAAATCAACGAACATATTAATTTGGCAAGGATAATTCTAGTTTTTTAACAATGTCACCAAGGGATAACATGGTAACAAACACAATATTTCAAGAAAGGTAATCGTATATGTCTATGTGTCGCACTTTGAAACCTTGTTCAATCTTAGAGGATAACATTGAATCCAAGGATAGTAAGCTTTACAAGTATAAGAAAAAATGTTAACTGTTGTATTTTATGGGGCAATGAAGAGGTTTAGTTAAATTCAAACCTTGCATTGAGATAAAGAATAGATCCCCTCTTCTATTCATAATCTCCCAAATTCTAATTTATAACTAAAAAAATGTGGATATTTCTTTGATAGAGGGTAAAATACAAAATTAGAAAAAATGATGGACCAAATAATTTTTCTTCCACATTTAGAAATAACATGTAAAATAATTATATATTTTTATTTTTGTTCATATAGATTTATAATATACTTCATTACATAATGCAGTTTTCAGTCTAGAACAAAATATGGGCCCATAGGAAATTGGGAGGCTTGAGGTAATTAGCTGAGCTTCTTTTCTACTTCTCCATGGGATTTATTAAAGGTCATGGTGGAAAGGATATCCACCTCTATATTATTCCTAGAGGCCATTTCACTTTACCCTATTTCTATTGGAAATTTTGGGATACAAAATCACCATGAAGTTAGAATTTGTTGAATAGAAAGACAACTCATATGATTTTCAAATGCCAATTGAAATTCTACCAAACGTTTTTTTGTGGGGCCTAACTGTGGTCAACTAATAACAAATGTGATACTCATATTCACTATAGATATTTCACCTAATTGATGGTCCTTGTCTCTCTAATTGGTGGGGGTTTCCATAGCTAATTTAAATCCAAATGAATTAAGGTTTTCCACTTTACTTAATTCCATTAACTCAGTCAAGTCTATCCCTTTCAAAACCTTCATTCACTCGATACAACATTAGCATGATGTCCTACTCCATAATGAAGGTGGTTGTCTTACTAAATCGCATATCTTCCATTTCACATATTCCAAATGTGAGAAGAAGTGAATTTTGTATAAGCATTGAAATGCTTCCATGGTCATTGAAAAGGAAACTAATATAGGGGAGCTTCATTAAATTATTAGGAAAAACCTGGTGGGTCATTTTTGTACAAAGATGATGTTGGATAGTTGGTAGTGGCTACAAGTGTGTTGAAATTGATGTCAATAAATCATGCTGGGGAGATGTGTTGGAAATTTGGCATTACCTTACTATTGGCAAGAGTGTTGATAATTATCTAAACTAGATTAGCATGGATATTTGTGGTGGTAGATGTTGGCTTTGATGTCCCCTACCTTAGTTGTGAGAGTAATTGGGATGGCATTGATATGCTTGATGTGTCAAGCTCAGGGGGAATCCTATGGTTCCTACACTCTCTTGTAGAGAATCATCATAGTAGCAGGCTTATTGGAAAATCCATAAAAATATGACTATGGTCATTGGAATAGTAGGCTCTAGGAATAAGGAGAAGGGTCAAGGTGAAAATAATAATAGAGAGTTTGCAGCCATTTTTCAAGTAGTAGAATGGCCTAAAACCTACATCAGATCTCCTCCAGTGGAAAGTGCTCTGAAATGTTTTTCCAATGATATGTCGAAGTCTAGAAATGGCCTCATGGATTAGAAGTTATTGACTACTCTAGTTGGGGTCTAAAGTCCAAGGCAAGATAATTTCAGACCCTAGAGATTTTAGAGACCGAAATATCAAAGGTTGGAAAATCATAAGATTGGAACCTCAGAGTAGGTAGATATCAAAATATCGAAGAAGACCAATATTACAAGGGATGTGCAGATATCATATCAAAAGATGAAACATAGGGACACATAGCAACATATCGGGACCTCGGGAGGACATAATATCATAGGTGACTATCTCAGGAGTTTTGGAATGAAGGCCATCGAAACCTTGGAGCAAAGGACTGATCAGAGAATTAGAGTAGGCTATGTCAAAGTTAAGATCACATTGAAACCTCGGAGCATAGGGCCATCGAAACCTTGGAGCAAAGGTCAGATCAGAACCTCAGAGCAAAGGTCAGATCAGAACCTTGGAGCGGGAGGCTTATCAGAACGTTGTAGTAGGATATATTAGACGACGAGGCCATCAAAATATAAGAACCACGTAATTCCTTACAGATTGTAACTTATTGGAAGTGCCAAGGTTCACAAAAGAAAATAATTACAAAGGAATTGGGTGCAAGAGCAAGGACCAAGGAGGTTCTTTCTCTCTCCTCCTAATAAACACATGGTTGCAGCCGATTGGTCCTGAAGAGATGAAGTGGAAAATGACATCAGTATGACGTGGAAGTATGGTGGACAAACGGAAACTTTTTTGGAATTTTGGTGGCCTAATGGGGAAAATCAGGGTGACACATGTTGTCAGGGCCCAAAATCATTGTATCTAATGCATCTTTTTTCAATTTAATACCTCACTTATTCCCTTGTTTTATGATTTTATGAAGATTTATCTTGCACTTATAAATTATTTTGATGCAAAAAAAAATATTTACATTTGTTTTGTATTTTACACGTTCATTATATGCATCTCTTAGGTTTGATTTTTGTTAATGTTGTTAATGTAGGTCCTCCCATCCATAGAGATCCTGCACCAAAATGGAAGTATATGTGGACCGCTTCATGATTCAATATTTCCACGAAGGAAAATTATAGCTAGTAGCACACATGAGCATTTGGAATGATCTTGGACCCTTTTTGATAGTTAGAGGTGGACTTATCCTTCATTGACATGTTCCTGCACCAAAAAGTAATGTTCTTGCACTAGAGAGCAACCAATTTGGGGCTTTCATACGTCTGCACATTTTCAGGAAAATCTAAGAAAGGTTTTTGTTCAAAATGTTGTTTGGACACCTCCACATCATTGAAAATGCACCCAGGTCTACAAATGGATTTTTATCGAATAATTAAGGCTTCACCATTAAATTCGCACTAGTTTTCAAATTGCCAACTTCCTCCTATATTTTTCGTGTAGATGAAGTCGAATATTAAAATTTTGGAACATGGGTTTTTCTCCCATTATAGTAAAGTGAGTATAACATCATTGTTTTTCCAAAATTCACTACTGTTTGGGATACTTGAAGGGGTATTTGTGGTAGATTTGTAGAAAAACCAGGTAAAACCCAAATTTGCAAAAGCAGCCAAACAGTCAACTTAGTGCATGATTTCCGAAGCAATGGAGCCAAATAAGAAAATTACAAGAAAGTTTTTTGTTGAAAACATGACAAATTAGGTTTCCCCCAAACAAATTTCTCATATTTTCATTGGCATAAGAGTTACATGAGGTTCTTCGAAGCAGTTTTATAAAAAATATTGTTTTCCCAGACTTCCAAAATATGCCCTGATTTGCAAAATTCATATCAAATTTGTGTTTCTTCAATTGGATCATGGTTTAACTAAATCTCCCATCCATGGCATATGATTGAGATTCAATCTCCATACTTTTTTCAAAGGAATGGTTGTCTAAAACCAAACTTATAATGTAAAAAGATTATAAAAAAATAGTTATGGCTCGAAGCCTAGCTAGTAAAACATTCTCGGTATTCTCACGCTATCGAGGTAAGTGCTGGGGGTTCTATCCCCTTCCTCAAATCAACTAGAGTTGGACTACTGAAGCTTGTAATGTATTAAACACCGATATATTTTTAATAGAAAGCATCAATGTCAGGTTCTCCTTCCATTATGGTTTAGTAATATTAATGCTTCTCATTTCGTTGTAGATTAATTTATCATTAAGGAGGGTATGAACTAGTACGTTTGGGCAGAACCACTCCAACTTGTTACTCCTCAATTATGTATTATTGTTTGGATTGTCCTTGAAATATAACATTGTGGTGTGCATGCTTATTGGTTGCTTCTTCTTGTGAAGCTTGCTTACTATTCTTTTATATATTTCCATTACTATGAGATCATTTTTAATATCTATTTGGGTTAAGTTGTGTGAATATCAGTTCTCAAAATAAGTTATTTATTCCTTTCATATTTGGTTACAATTATTTTCAACTCCATCTTTTCCCTTTGTATTTTGGCAAGCCTTGAATTCAAGAGGATTTTGAAGGAAAACGAGATTTAACATTGGTTCATTAAACACTCTATTATTTGAAACCTTGTTCCATTAATATATGTTCTACGTTTGTGAGATCTACCTTGAAGGTGACTGCCTTCTTTATATATGACTTAGTGAAGCTATGAAACCTTTATTTGGAATAATTTCTTTGGGAATTAGTAGTTGTGGCTTGAAGACTTTAACGTTTTGAGATGAGCACTTAATGGTATTTCTCTTTGAAACCATTGAGTTGTTCTAGACGTGAGGTAGTGACGGATCCTTGATCCTTTATGAAGATCTTGTAATACAATAAGTAATGTCACGTTGATGTTCTAAGACCCTAAAGTTTCTTGTAACAATTCAAGTCATATTCAATGATTACATCACATATGATTAAAGTGCATGATTGAAATTATCTCTTTTCCTTACCTGAAACTTGCCTACTATTATAATTCTTGTTTTCTTGGTTTAAGAAATAGAGCCACATTGAGGGGAAGCCTTTATATCACACAACCATTGAAGATTGATCAAATTTTAGCAAGTTAGTTTTAATACAATGTGATTGGTTAGTGAGTGAAATTGATTACATTTTGTGGTTGATTTTGTAAGTTTGGAATAAGAATCTTCGATGATTTAAATGAAATAGTGTGGGAAGGTTGTTAAGAATTGATTTATTGTTGGTTTCATTTTCTTGCTCTTGCAGACCTTTTTCTTAGGTGTCATTTTAGACATGTGATTTTGGATACCTTTTGCTTTGAGAAGATAGAATAGAATATGCTTTTCCTATTATGCAAGTTTATACATTTTATTTATACACCATAGTGCCACAATTTACTTTTGAGTGTATAATAAATGAGAAGTTGAGATAGTGCAGGAATGATTAGAGATTTCTTTAATTAATCTTAAACACTCTTTTGAATTGAATGGATTGAGGCTTTTGTTCCTTTGAGACTTTTGATTATATTTAGTTTGAAATATCAGTTTGCTTGATATGTTAAGAGTGAAATAGCTATTTCCTAGGTTGATCAAGTTCTTTTTCTTCTAATAGAATTGTCAAATCTAGTGTATGTTACCGGGAATAGTGTCCACTCGGATGCTGCTATTCCCACTAAGACTGGTAGCTATCTTAGAAACAAACAAGTAAAGTCTATTTTCTCTTTGCTTTATGAAAACAGATAAGAGGAGAACCAAGGAGACCAACCTCAATCTTGTGCTTGACTTCCTCTCCTTCCTGATAGAGCTTTGCCACTTCTTCTTCATCTGCCCAGCTTCAAAGAGCACCTGTGGAATCACAGCAACATACTACGATAGAAGAACAAAGATCTATATTCATAAATAATACAGGACCAAATGTATGTTAACCATACAAATGCATATATATAAACAAGTACACAAGAATATGGAGGAAAACTTGAATACCTTTATTAAGATGAAAAGTAGCAAGAGTATTACAACCATATGTTCTGACCCAGCATCATCCTCTAGCTAGAAAGCCCTTCCTCACCTCAAGTAAAGCTTAGATCACCCAACACTATGAATGTACACTAGAAAACCAACAACACTTCTCTATAAGATACAAAATTCCAGCCTCTGGATCTCTGTGATGAGCGATCCATATATAGATGATTATAGAGAGGTGAGTCATCTTCTGGGATCTTGATTAGTGTCCTCTCTCTGATAGTTCCTGCTTCCACTTGGAGAATGATGATCTCTTACTCATCCTTGGTTGAAAACAGAGAGGCAAGTGTCAGAGGGGAAGCTTTTGGAAGATTCATGATCTTCCACCTCGCATTTTGTCCCTGCCATTTGTCCATTCCTGACCATCACACCCTCCAGAGGAGCAATTCAGTATGCATCGCACCCTCTGAACTCGATTTTCAGTATGGTCCACTTTTGACCATTTATGAGCAGTTTTTAGTGGAGAACTTCTGGGAGATGATGTAATCAGCTGACCTTGTTCCTTTAGGCAGTGAAGAAACACTTTTAGGGACTTATGAGCCCTCAGTTTATGGACATTTATGATTCGGTTTGAGGTGCCCAAAAATGTCTATAACAGTTCCCCCTTAAAGCATGAAGTCATTAATCTTTTGGATGTCAGGTGAAATGCTTTACTATGAGGATCCAAAGTTTTTTCGAGATGGGAGGCGACCTATAATAAGATACAATAAAATACATCATTTTGACAACATTTTTTCATGATCTAGCTGAGGCAGGCATTCAGATTCTCAACTTTATAAATTCATTTTCATGTACATAGGACAGACAATCATCTGTGTGGTAGACTGATGATATGGACTCATCATCCTTTGATTTGGATGATCATCTGTTCGGCAATGATGTACACTTGATGCCTTTATATTCCTGAATATATCGCAGCCCAGATGGATGAAACTAGATCCAGGGTCTTCAAAACTCATTCAATCTTCACTCGGAGTACAAGTCGATCCATGTGAAAAATGTTTTGGAGTCAAACATGGAAAGACATTACCTGATTACCAGGCAATGATGTAAGCTGTTAACAGGTGAGAGGAATCACCAATAATGACAATGACCCTCAAGGCACTACAGTACAATTCACGTGGTGTGAAAAAGGACTTGGCGTCGAACACCACGTAAAATCTCTCGGTCAAAGGCCATTGATGTAAACCTGTTGCCGAAATGAGAAACTTGCCATTGAGGCATGCAAGCTTCAAAGTACTGAAAGGGCTGTTCTTAAGTCAACTTCTTGGATAATGAGCTGATGTCGACAAGAAGCGATGCATCGCAGGAGGGCCTTAATGAATTGCACATCAACGACACGGAAAAAAGTAAATGATTTTGGAGGTGAAAACAATCTGAAAATACAAGGTTCAGGGTGGCGGTCATGAAGGCATGGAGCATGAATGTATTGTAGTGGGTGAGACATAGGCGAATTGTTTGAATGACTTCTCTTGAACATATCAGGGACACTGACGATGGATTGGTAGCGTTAACCCCAAAGATGGATGGTGTGAGGACCAATGGTGATGACCAGTGAATGGAACAACCCAACCCGGCATGGATGCGGAAGCAAAGTGTCCTGTTCAAGAGCGACTTGCTACCAATAAAGCTTTTTCAAGTTTTCTTCCCAATTTTCCCCAGTCATTGCTGACAGGTACCTCTTTATTTTTGTCAAGCTTGAGGAGGATAACATATGCTTGTTCTATAATCTGCCCTTTGGGGGAACCTGTCGCTATATTTTAATGAGCCTAGTAACAGTGAAACTCGTTCTCATCCATTTGGACGAGTTTGTCGCTATTTAGTTTTAACAAGTTTAACGACAAAGATAACTCAGTCCCTTTCAATTTTAGAGAGTCTGAAGGGAACAGAAAGGAGACTTCAATGATTCTTTTTCGTCATGTAATCCCTTAAGTCTGAAAAAGCATAAAATAATACAAAAGGGATGAATTTTCGATAGTTTTAACGAGCCGAATAAGACAAGCGCTCGATCGTTTTGTGTAATAATCCCTCAGGTCCAAAAAGATTAAAATCTAGAGGAGGGATAGCACTTCCAATGACTTTAACGAGCCGGAGAGGCCAATCTCTCGGCAATCTTTTCATATTTTACGAGTCAGTTGAAAAGAGCTTAAAGGGGACTCATTTTCGAGGAACGAGTGATGGTTTCGGGTAGCAGTTGATTCTAGGTAAGATTTGGAATTTTCCAATCACGGCAGTGTCACAAGGATGGCTAATAGAATCACTCTTCGCAGATGTTCCTCGAAGGGGTAAAAAATCATATGGGGGTGAATGATCAGCTAAAAACAGAGTGGAGGTGATGATGAGAACACGACCAAGGCTCAAAAGCTGGTGATAAGGCATTCACAATGGTTATTTACCGGTTCATTTTTTAATAAGCTTAAACATTGGGGGAAACATTTGCTCATGACTTATGTTTATTTTTTAACGAGCTTGAACTATGTGCTAAAACTGCTCCTGTTGGGTTTATTTTTTAACGAGCTTGAACCCTGCGGTAACATTGCTCACCAGTCGTGTGATAAGGATGTCTCATTCAGGATGCTATTTTGAAGGGGCTTACTTCTTTAAAGCTTTGCCCCGAATCCTTTCTTTATGCAAGCTAGGAAACGACTACCCTTATGGGTTTAAAGGGTTATAGCTCCTACAAATTTAAAAAAATAAATAGTCACTCTTCGCTTGCATGTGGAGAGGTTTGCATGCCCCCAGGTATAGCGAAAAATTTCCAGGTTACCATGAAAGTTACCCATGAAGGAGACTGAATGCTTTCATGGCTATGTCTACAAAAATAGACAAAGGGGAGTGGTGCAAACGCATGCCACTTAGCATAACCTTAACGAAGGTATCTTATTCCATCCTAATCCCATTCCTGTAAGGATGGGTTTGTCAGACTAGTCATATATCTTCCACGGAAACCTACTCTATACCCAAGGTTTTCTTGCCGAAACAAACTAGGGTGCATGCCGCCTGGGTTTCAGTCACATCCTCCTGAATCACTCGCGCTCATCCGATGGACAGACTGGAGATCGATGAGACATTCCTTGCGTGAAGAGACCATTTAGGAATGGCATTTGAGTATTTGCGGTGTGTGAACCAGGGAATGACATTTGGTCTATGAGCTTGACCATTCTGCCATCGTGCGGAAAACACATTACTCTAAAGAGTGAGGAGATGATGGCTCCCATACAATAAATATAGTCACGTCCAAGGAGTAGATTATAATACAAGGGTCCTTGAACTACCATCACGTTCATGTGAATGGTTCTCCTTCTCAAAGTAATGAGCACATTTGGAAGGATCCCTAAAGGTTGACTGGTTACTTTGTCGAAGCCTGTCAGATTTCTCATTTCAGGCAAAAGCGATGGCGAGCCAAGCGCTTTCCAAGCAGTTGAGGAAAGGATACTCAGAGAAGCCCCTTCATCAATGATGGTACCAACCATAACCATTCTGTAAGCTTGTACAATGATTCTGAACGGTACACTAGCTGGTAAACGGGGCCTGCCTAGTAGATTCCAGTCGAAGGAAATGACTAGGTTGCTTGGTCATGGGACCGAATAGACGGCCGCATATGACTCTGATGAACTTCCTTCCTACGATAAAGGAATTGGAGGACTGCCCCCAAGGCCATCGGAGTCTATGTTGATGAAAAGAATTTGAACAGTGTCGTTCTCTTGCTCTTCACCGACGGTATCATTTGAAGATGAGCACTTTGAAGGCAAGACCGGGTCAACTGCCATCTTGACCTTTTGACTTTCCTCTGGTATGGATTCAGAGGGTTCATTTTCAATGATAGATGCTTCGGCTGACCATAATGACGGGCCAACCGGATTTTCAACTGGTGGAGGACTTGGCAAGAGTTTTCTTATATCCAGGAGGAAGCCATAGCGGTGAAACAGGACGGTCATCCAAAACTCTTTTAGCCTCGTCAAGGAAGGGACAATAGTGGATGGCATGATTGCCTTCACACAACTTACAAGGAAATCTGGGATTCCTTTTCTGTCCATGTGCTTCGTTTTCACTGGTTGATGGTGTGCATTCAACATGATCATCAGAGGTTGATGACACTGGATTGTGCAAACGAGGAGACCAGTCCCTTAAGATCCGAGGGATGCAAGGACAATATCAGTGAAATTGGTCTCCATTGCAAATGACACAAGGAGATTTAGGTTTCGACGGTGCGGTGTGAGGATTTTCGCTAGATGGCACTTGGTTGCCCCCTTTCGATTTTGGTTCCTTTTTCTTCTTTTCCTTTTTCTCTTTCTTCTTCTTCTTCTTCTCAGTTACTTGATTTTTAGCTTTATCGACTTTATCAAGCGAAGAGGAAGGAGGAGAGGGAGAGTCAGATGAAGTGGAAGGTTGGGAGGCAACTCTAGTGTCGTCTAGTTGCTAATTAGACTGTTCAGGAATTACGGGATTCTGAATGACAGAGGTAGAGAAGAGTGAGACAGGCAAACCAATTGTCAATCCTAGAAGTGACAAAGTGGCCATATGGGTTGCACCAACATCTCCCCAAGAGGAGAAGGGACTAGGATTTCCTTCACGGGGAAATCCTTGGTTGGTAGACTCCATTTTCTCAACCAAAAGACCAACGAGGGAATTTGTGATGTTATTCCGATTAAAATAAATTTTAGACGCTTTGACACAACTTGTTTTTGCAATTTTAAAGAGTCGAGAAAAAGCAAAAGATGACTCTAGTCGCCTTCGATTTTTATTGAGCCTGAAGTGACAAGTGCTCAGAGGACCTTTTATTTTAAGGAGTCTGAAAAGGAGAAAAATAGACTTCTCTGGAGATCTAGGCAGAGGGGATTACCAAACCAATCGCAAAATATTAGAATACTTTTTACAGTACGATAGTAAATCTTCCTGAATGTTGTGTTCAGTGCATTGCGATCGATAGGGCAGCAGACACAGCTTCCTAAGGATAAAGGATGCAGCCTATTGTGGTCTCCCAAAATATACTCGACGGTACATGGGAGCACAAGTCCGTACTGGCACTTGCCGTCTCAGAGTGGAGGAATCACCCAACCAACAATGGAAACAACAGTTACCAGGTTTTACGACGCCGGAATATGTCTCTAGCCTAAACCTCTAGATGTTGTGCGTTAGGTTCCAAAGCGTTGTTAGATTCATTAAATTTATTTTAAGTTGATCTTGCTTAAAAATTTTCCTTTCAGGTTCATGCGTGATGTGTATATAATACCTAAAATTCAGTCTAAGATGATAAACAAATGTTTAGTCTTATTTTGGCAATGAAAATCCTAGCTACTAAGGAAAGAAAGTTAGGAATATTTCATCAAAGAGAACATAGCACACGCTAAATGCACTGTCCTAAATCAAACCAAGAAGTCAAAATAAAAATGCACATGCATGTATTTGTTTTTAGCCTTCTTAATGTATGAATGATGATAAGAAAGCTATGTGAAAATCTGAATTATTTTCAAAGTGACAACACTCAAACAATTTCTTTTCAAAATGAAGTGAAGTTAAGAGAGACACTTTACGATTTCGAAATGAAAATTGCTTTTCGACGCTTTATGAACTACTAATTCAAATCATATGCAATAGTAACTGTATAATCAACTGTCAACAACAATGGGATTGTCTTCTAAAATTGAAAATGACAGTTACGACACTTTCAGATCCAGAAACGACAATTCAACTATGCTACTTTTTTGCAAAATTGAATTGAAAATGGCACACAATACATAAAAACACTTACAGTTCTTTGCACTGTGGAGGCAGAATAATGTAAGATAAGGGGGTTTTCACAGAGATACACTGACTACAGACAGTAAAACTCCTTAATAGGACTAAAAACAGTGGGGAAAAAACCAAAGTCTAAAGGTAAAGTTAACCTTCCCTGACCATCGCACCTGTCACACTGTGAATTCAGTATGCAGCGCACCTACTACACTCGGGAAGTGCGATGCTACGTTCTCCTGAAGGCAGGGTGCGATGGTACCAGTGTGAGACTTTAAACAAGTTTTTACTCACAATTTGCAATTCAGTTTAGGGATTTAGGCTGAGTAAGTAATGTTCAGTATATGTAAAACACAGGGGTGATGTAAAGGGGTTATTAGAGCCACCACTTAGGGCAATTAGACTATTTGCAGATCGATTGCTTAATTCATAAACAAAAATCAGAGATAGACTGAAGCAGCATTGATCTACTTTTCATTTGTATAACAAATGTAGTTCGAAGGCTAGCTAGCTTGGCTTCAGGCTTCGTCTGTAAGTTTATAAAAGAAACAAAGATAGATAGGCTAACAAAAAATCTAGTCGCTCCGCAGTGGAGTCGCCATTTTGTTACCGGGAATAGTGTCCACTCGGATGCTTCTATTCGCACTAAGACTGGTAGCTATCTTAGAAACAAACAAGTAAAGTCTATTTATGAAAATAGATAAGAGGAGAACCAAGGAGACCAACCTTAGTCTTGTGCTTGATTTCCTGTCCTTCCTGATAGACCTTTACCGCTTCTTCTTCATCTGCCCAGCTTCAAAGAGCACCTCTGGAATCACAACACATACTACTATCGAAGAACAAAGATCTATATTCATAAATAACACGGGACTAGATGTGTGTTAACCATACAAATGCATATATATAAACAAGTACACAAGAATATGGAGGAAAACTTGAATAGCTTTATTAAGATGAAAAGTAGCAAGAGGATTACAACCATATGTTCTAACCCAGCATCATCCTCCAACTAGAAAGCCCTTCTTCACCTCAAGTAAAGCTTAGATCACCCAACACTATGGATGTACACCAGAAAACCAATAGCACTTCTCTATAAGATACAAAATTCCAGCCTCTGGATCTTTGTGATGAGGGATCCATATATAGATGATTATAGGGAGGTGAGTCATCTTCTGGGGTCTTGATTAGTGTTCTCTATTTGATAGTTCCTGCTTCCACTTGGAAAATGATGATCTCTTACTCATCCTTGGTCGAAAACAGAGAGGCAAGTGTCAGAGGGAAAGCTTCTGGAAGATTCCATGATCTTCCACCTCGCATTTTGTCCCTACCATTTGTCCATTCCCGACCATTGCACCCTACAGAGGAGCAATTTAGTATGCATCACACCTTGTACACTGGGAAGGTGATATGCATCGCACCCTCTGTAATGGGTTTTCAGTATGGTCCAGTTTTGAAAATTTATGAGCAGTTTTTAGTGGAGAACTTCTGGGAGATGATGTAATCAGCTGACCTTGTTCCTTTAGGCAGTGAAGCAACACTTTTATGGACTTAGGAGACCTCAATTTATGGACATTTATGATTGGGGTTGAAGTGCCCAAAAATGTCTATAACAGTGTAGGAATTGGATTGAGAATTTATGCACTGTTTTCTAGAACTTATAAGGTTGTTAATGGTTTTGTAGGAATAGTGTTTATGGTTTCAGTTTTAATGAATTCTTCTGACTGCAGGATTGGAGTGGGTAATAATTGTTGTTTGCAAGACAAATTAGGTTTTTTTTTTGCAGGTCGTTGGAGTCATTCACTGGAATTTCTAGTGATGCACCTTGAATTTCAGGAACTCTCAGATTGAAAATTAAATTTTGATCCATTAATATGCCTTATATTACACCCAACATTTTGGTGCCATTGTCAGGGAGGCACTTAGGGGATTGGCCTTGGTGAGTTGTTTCATTTCATTCTCTTTTCACGTAGTTTCTTTTGAAAATTTCCATTCTTTGAATTTATTGCTTTCCTACATATTTTGGTTGTTTTAAGGTTTTTCATTTCTTGAGTGTTGTCAGAACCACCCTATATATACTAAGCCATGTGATAACACAATATACAAGTTGGTTTGTTGAGAACAGGAAAATGGTATTTTGATGAATCATCCAATGAGGAGTTTTGATGTTGTTGCAAAGATATACAAATCATCCAACGATGAACTCATAAGTGGAAAAATTAGTATTTTTCTTGAACACAAAGATAATATTATTAAATCTTTGATTTCAAAGTTAGATTATTTGCAGTAAGAACATAAGAAAGATGAAGAACCATTGTTGATCTTTTGTGACAACTATAGAAGGAAACATTTCCTTGGAAGGTGTCCACTTAGTAGCCTGAAAGTTTTCATAATTTGTGAAGAGGCTCATGCAATTGAATATCTCACATCACTGCTAGGATTACTAAATGCACTTAAGAAATCAAGTAAGGAATCAAATCAAAAACTAGGTATAACTCAAAACCCGTCACCATTTAATACTTAGAATAATGTTTATTATCCTGAGGAGGTTCCTCAACAGATTTATAATATTGTAGTTCCATGGAAAATTTGTAATTCTCCTCCAATTGAATAAACTAATTCATGGCCATAGTGGTCCTCTCCTTCTCCCTCTTCTTCAAGACATATATCGCCATGGCTTCAGAAATGGTTTGGAGCCCCATACTTAGGGCAACCTTTCATGGAAAATCAACAAGAGCAACCATAATTTTCACTTAGTGCAATACTAAATTATCCTCCTCCATGGTCACAACTACCTGTGCAACCTTACCCTAATCCATATAGTAGCCCTTACACCAATCCATATCCTAGCCCCTATCCTAACCCATACCTTAGCCCTAATCCAAACTCTAATCCATACTCTAAATCAAACCCTTTACATAACCCTAGTCCACACCCTAATATAAACCCTAAACCTAGACCTAACCCTAATCCTAACAAGGAGGTTGCACAAAAATTTAAAACACTTGTTCTTTACGTTGACTCCCCGCGTGAGTGTAACAATATATATTTGAGTTTGGGGGAAGGGGTGAGCTTGGAAACATATCCTATCACTGCATAACATTCACCCCAGGAATATGTAATTCAAAGATCATTAGAGGAGAAATATTTGATTGAAACATATTCTGAAATTACTATTGAAACTCAAAACCCTAAAATTTCCCTTTACCATTTTTGTTAATCTGAGAAGAAGATATTTGATCCTGAACTCAAGAGATTTTTATTTTGTCTTTTACCAGATCCCTTATGCATTCTAGAGAGTCATCATCAAGTTCTGGAATATTTGTAAAAGTTGGAGAATCATAAATATGTGTATCCCATTGAATCCTGGTTTCAAGCAGTCATTAGCACACCTTATTCCCTCATCATTCGATAGTTTTTGGTACCATATCAATTAAAGAACTAGTTTCTCATAATCTGGTATGTGTTGAAACTTATTATTAAAACTGAGTTTGAGTATATTTAGCATTTTGTTACACAGATGACCAAATTTGATGTACTCCTACACTTGAAGGAGATATTCCTCTTGCTAAATTAGGGTAGGGTAGTATAAAAGAAATGGATAAAATTTCATTTGAAATAAAATTGTTACAAAAACACTTTGGAAATTGCAATTCCTAAGGCAAAACTATTGAAATTTTCGTCATTAAGCACTCTTGTGGTAAGACTTCTTAGAAGCAATTGACTCTTAATGCCTCATATTTTATAAAGTGACTTTGATTATTGGACAAGATTATTCATTGGGTCCATTAGGGGGATTGCTACTGTTATATCTAATACTTTCCATTCCTAAGCTTAAAAACTTACTTTTGACATATTCATTCTAACAGATTGTCATCCAAGAACCTTTTGAAGTTTCTCTTCGAAGGTATTGATGAAAATCCTTGTATGGTGGACCACTCCTATAAAACCCTAACAAGCTTTCATGAGAACCATGGCATGATCAACTCGAGGAATATTTCAGTCATTATCTGAGATGTTTTATTTAAAATGAGTCTTTAGGGTAGAAGGACCAACCAATAAAGATTAGTAATTGAAAAAATTTCACGCCATCACGTGCTCTTAAGGAGCGGATTTTCCTCCCCACCTATTAAGTAATCTATCTCAGATTAATCATAATCATAGTTTTCTATCATAAGCATATTAATTGAGGGATAATAGGTCTCATTATGAGCTAAACTACCATGATCATGGGTCTTGATGAGAATGAAATTATCACTACTAGTCACCCATATATGCTAATGGCTTTTAGTTGAAAGGTTGCAAGACAAGAGGACTCATCACGAGCTGACTTGTTCATTATTGTTAGCTCTTATGAATGAGATTGTCGTTCGCTGGTTACCAAGCCTGGATATTGACCCTCATTTAATTCCTAAATCAAAGTGAACACTTTTAAATTACTCTAAATCTATACCTAATAGGTGGGACACAAGAATTTCATTAGGTTAGTAGGCATCCATGTCAAGGCAATAGATGCCTACTGGCAGTAGGGCCATGTGTCTGGTATTAAATTTAATTTTACACTATGATTTACTTGGTTGTTTTATTCTTTTCCTAAACTCATTATCATATCTCTTTGAGAATGGATTTAATATCCTTCTAGTAATGTTCTTTGGAGTTCTCTCTTTCATAAATATGAAGGCTTTCATGGATGTGGGACACTTAGCGTAGGTGAGTCACTTTGCTTGAACAAGAGGAACTTCAACTATATGCTTGGGTAAAGGTAAGATGGTCATCCTGGGAAGGTATCATTTTGTATTTCCTTTTCCCTATTTCCATCCATTTTAATCCCTTGGCTTGCAAATAATGTAACTTCTATTTATAATAATGAGGCTATTGAAAGTGAAGACCTACTGAATTGGACTGCTCTTGAAATGCTTTGTGGAAATTTTGACAAATGGTTATTTCATTATGACACTATCCTTGTAGTTTATCATTTTTTATAGTAGCCTTGGTATTGCAATTTCTTTTGATCCATCTTAAGTAATAAATAATCTAGTACATAAACGAACCAACATGCATTATCTTTTAGAAAAATCAAATCTACCAGGAAACATTTGTTTACACATTGTTGCAGGAACATTTATGGTTCAATTTTGGTTTTGCAAGGGAACATCAGTATAGAAGCTGATTCACTTGCATGAGGACATGAAAGCTGATCGACTAGGGGGATGTCAAGGCTTGGAATTGTTGTATCTAATGCATTTCCTCCCCACCCCCTCCCCCCAACCCATTTGATGCCTCACTTGTTCCCTTGGTTTACAAGTTTATGAACCTTTATCTTGCACTTATACATTCTTTTGATGCAATAGAAAAGATTTACATTTGGTTTTCATTTTATACCTTCATTATATGCATTTCTTAGGTTTGATGTTTGCTAATGTTGTTAAAGCAAGTCTTGCACTCCATGGAGATCCTGCACCAAAATGGAAGTATATGTGGACGACTTCATCATTAAATATTTCGATGAAGGAAAATGTTAGATGGAAGTGAAAAAACATGTTTGGAACGATCTCGGACCTTTTTTGAAAGTTAGAGGTGGGCTTATCTTTCATTGAGCTATTCCTGCAGTAAAGAGCAATGTTCATGCACTAGAGAACAACCAATTTTGGCCTTTCATACATCGACACATTTTTGGGAAAACCTGAGAAGTTTTTTGTTCAAAATGGTTTCTGGACACCTCCACATCATTCAAAATGCACACAGGTTGTACAGATAGTTCTCAATGGAATAATTAATGCTTCAACCTTAAATTCACACTAGTTTTCAAATAGCCAACTTCCTCCTAGATTTTCGTGCTGATGAAGCTGAATATTAAAATTCTAGAACATGGGTTTTTCTCCCATTATAGGAAAGTGAGCACAAAATGAGTGTTCTTCCAAAATTCACTACCTTTTGGGAGACCCGAAGAGGTATTTGAGGCAGATTTGTAGAAAAATCAGCTAAAACCCATATTTGCAAAAGCAACGAAACAGTCAACTTAGTGCACAATTTCTGAAGCAATGGAGTTGAATAAGAAAATTCCAAGAAATATTTTTGTTGAAAACATGACAAGTTAGGTTTCCTCCAAACAGAGTTATCACATTTACATTGTTCTAAGAGTTACATGAGGTTCTTTGAGGAAGTTTTATAAAAAGAAATAGTTTTTTTCCAGAATTCGAAGATATGCCTGGATTTCCAAAATTCCTATCAGATTTGTGTTTATTCAATCAGATCATGGTTTAACTAGATCTACCATACGCGGCATATTTTTGGGATTCAATCTCCATGTTGTTTCTAAAGAATTGGATTATCTAAAGCCAAACTTGTAATGTAAAAATATTATACAAACAGAGCTATGGCTCCAAGTCTAGCTAGCAAAACATTCTCGGTATTCTTGTGCTACCGAGCTAAGTGTTGGTAGTTATAACCCCTTCCTCTAATCAACTAGAGCTGGATTACTGAAGCTTGTAATGTATTAAATACTAATAACTTTTTAATAGAAAGCATCAATGTCAATTTCTCCTTCCATTGTGGTTTAATTGTGTTAATGCTTATCATTTTGTTGTAGTTTAATTTATCTTTGAGGAGGGTACGAGCTAGCTAGTTTGCACCCAACCAGTCCAACTTGTTATTCCTCAATTAGGAATTATTGTGTGGATTGTCTTTGAAATATAACATTTTGGTGTGCATGTTTATTGGTTGATTGTTCGTGTGAGGATTGCTTGCTATTCTTTTATTTCTTTCAATTAATCTATTTTATTCAAATAACCATTGCATACATTTGAGATAATTTTGTAATTTATATTTGGGTGAAGTTTTGTGCAGATCGGTTCTTGAAATTAGTTATTTATTCTTTGGAACCTTGTTCCATTAATATATGTTCTACGTTTGTGATTGAAGGCGATTGTATTCTTTATATATGACTTGGTGAAGCTGTGAATCTTTTATTTGTAATCATTTCTTTGGGTGTTGGTAGTTTTGGCTTGAAGACTTCAATGTTTTGGGAAGAGAACTTAATGATATTTCACTTTGAAACCATTGAGTTGTTCGATATATAAGATATTGAGCATTCCTTGATCCTTTATGAATATATTGTAATATAATAAGTAAGGTCACGTTGAAGTTCCAAGACCCTAAAGTTTCTTGTAAAAATTCAAGTCATATTCAATGATTATAATGTGTATGATTAAAATGTAGGATTGGCCTTCTTCCATTTCCTTACTTGAGACTTGACTACTGTTATAATTATTGATTTTCTTGGTTTATGAAATAGAGCCACGTTGAGGGGAAGCCTATGTATCACCCAACCATTGAAGATTCGTCAACTTTTAACAAGCTCATTTAAATACCATGTGATTGGTTATTTAATGCAATCAATTACATTTTGTGGTTGATTTTGGAGGTGTGGAACAAGAATGTTTGATTGCTTAAATGAAATAGTGTGAGAAGTTTGTTAAGAATTGATTTATTGTTGGTTTAATTTTCTTGCTCTTGCAGACCTTTCTCTTAGGTGTGGTTTTAGACCTATGAGTTGGGATACCATTTGGTTTCTAAAGATGGAATAGAGTATGGTTTTCATACTATGAAAGTTTATACATTTGATTTCTACACCATAGTGCCATAGTTTAGTTTTGAATGTATAAGAAATGAGAAGTTGATATAGTGCACGAGTGATTAGAGATTTTTTTGATTAGTTTTAAGCACTCTTTTGAACTGTGTTGTAGTGGCTACAACCACGCTCCAAAATTTTGGCATGCACCCAATTTCGGAGCCTCTCTTGAGAGTTTCATGTGATGACTGCATACACTCCGGTTCACTCCGTGAGCTTGTGTGAGTCTTAGAATTTTCCTTTCTTTTTATTTTGACCAAGTCTTCATGTTGATGTCAAAGTCATGTTTGGGACCATGTTCTAGTTATGCTCAAAGTCTTTGCTTTGTGTGTACTCATTGTGTTTTCTCTGAAAGCATCTGTCGTACTCACATAAGGAGTCACATCCACTGTTGCAGAAGTGTCGTCATGGTCGATCAAAAATCAATCACGAGTGTCACACTTGTTGGTTGCACCATCAGTCAATCATGTTGAACATGTGTGTCTAGTTGGTTTGATTCATCTCATCATCGAGTCATGTTGGTGTGTGTTTGTAATATCACATTTGCATCTTTCACTCGTTCACACACTTAGTCATTTCGCTAAGTTCTGACAACCAGAATTCCCTCTCACAATTAGACCATCACCCTGCCACTAAGTCAATCAACTATCACCTAGAACAATGCAAAAGAACCAAGAAAGTATTTTCAAGTTGCGCTTCCCACAAGCAATTTGATCAACATTCATGGTGGCCAACGGGAGAGTCAGACCCAACAGCCTCCCCGAGACTGACTCCACTAAAAAATTGCACATAGGTTGCTAACCTTGCCTACTCTATTGATTGAGGAAATTTGTACAGATAGGCCAGAAAGACACCAAGTGCCCATCCCTGTCTCCTTTAGAAAATTACATAGGATTCCCAGTCAGTTCTCCTGATATTCCACCGGCTACTCATCTAGGAAATTATAGTTTTCATGAGCAAGCCTTCTACTGCCTAGCAGTCCTCTTAGCTCAAAAATTGCGTAATTATGATCAGCAAGCTAGCCTCCCAGCTTTAGTGTAGTTTCCCTTGACAATAGATCCTAGCAGCAGACAACCATTTCCCTCCAGGAATTGTGCAATTTCTGCTACCAAGCTCCCAGCATCTCACTTCCTGCTCCCCTTGGGAATTTCATAGTTTCTGTTGCTTGTGACCCAACAGCCAACTATCAATTCCCCATGGGAATTGTACAGTTTCAGCTTCTAGGCTCCTGGCCAGTTCCTCCAAAAAACTACGTAATACCTCCATGCTAATCCTCCATGCAACCCGGCCTATTCCTCCAGAAAATTGCACAAATTTTTCCTTCCATCCCCTGTTGTTTGCTTGTTTCGGAAAATGTACAGATTTTGTTTTCCTTGCCTTCTTGCAACCCAGACTGTCCCTCCCATAATTTGTGTTGTTTTTCCCTCAAACCCATCTAAACCTCATGGACAGTCATAATTGACTCGGATTGCCCATCTTTATCACATAGTGACTCTTGCGCAATTTTCATGAGTAGTGCCTGAAACCATCATCCTGTCTCGCAACATTGTTGCCTCTCCCAGACACCTACATCTGAAATGATCATGTGTCATGGTAGACTAGGAGGTTTTTGGATTTGATGTCGTCACGTCATGAGTGATTACAGGTATAGGTACACCAACAAGAATTGTGTGACAACGAATGGGATGAACAAAAGGGAGCACATGTAGAAGGACAGGTTAACCAATGGACAAACAAATGATGCATGGGAAGAGATGTGCTTATGAGCAGATAATCATGCAAAGATGTGTTTGCGGATGAACGAATGAGCACACATGCAATATGTGCCCACAAACGGATGAATGGACGAACATGCACCTTTGGAGAATAGATGAGCCTATCAAGCCTTCTAACATATGAGAAGGAGAAACATGCCAAAGCAACAAAAAGAAAACCAACAACCATCAAATATTCTACACAATTTTTGATGTAGAGTTGAAGCTGTGATACACCATGAAGACATCCATCACCCAGTAGCACTGCAACTCGACATGCACTCAAATAGCAGCACGAATGTATCAGAACTTTTATGTCGAGTCATGTCATGAGTCATGTTGTCCACATCTCCATTGTGGGCCATGTTTTCAAATCAATGTAATGTAATGTGGAAGTCCAAGAGACCCACTAGTTGTACAAAGATTCATGTAAAGTCGAAAAGTCATGGAAGTCAAACAGTCATGAGGATAGTCGAATAGCCACAAGGCTTAGTTTCACCCTTGGCTATAAATACCCCGTCATTTGTACATGCAAAGGAATTTTCACCTCATCTCCTCCCACATAGCCAAGAGAGTCTATACTTTTTCCTTTGAGGAGTAAGTAGTGGCTCTAATGCCCTGCACTCGGGGTTAGTGATGTATGGTGTAATGATGTGTCTTGGAACTTTTACTTAATTCAGAAGCCTACTAACAGGGCAACATGTTTTCACAAATGTTGTAACTATTGTAAGACTAATCTTGAACACTTGTAATGCATGTTGCTTTAACCTTTGTTGAACACTTGAACAATTTCACTTGTTGTAATACATAATCTGTTAATGAAAATGTGTTCTATATGCTATTAATGTTGTCTCACCTATAGTGGCCACCCTCAAATGTATCATACAAACCTTTCACATAAAACATGTTGTAAAAACCATTACACTCATGAGGACTTATCGACTGAGTGTTGTACGTGTTATCTTTCCTTGTGTGTTGTGACTTCCACATCCATATGGACTGCTCCTCCAAAATTTGTGCATGTCCTGTTGTGTTGTGCGTTCCTAGCCAACTTCGGACTTCATGCCAAACAACTTGGGACTCACTCTCACCCTCTCCCTCTACAATGATTGAACCATTAACACAAGTACACTTGCACTCACTAGGCAAGCGAACCTCACTTCTCAAAGACAAAGCAGACCACTCTGTTGTGCTGACAAGCAAGAGTTGAGGAAAATCCTTAAGACAATGGCAACCAGGCCATCATACCAGATGGGATTCCCACACCAAATGGTGTGATGTCTAGTTGGGAATTCATACTAGGGTGATCCCCTAAATGTTGGTAGATCTAGCACCGTCAACATTTCTGGTGCTAGAAGGAGGGCAACCAGTTGTAGATGGATGAACGTCCTCTCACACTCATTCATCAGCCATATGGTCAAGGTAGTAACTCACACTCCCTCTCACCTATGCACAACTCTGCAGTTGGTTACTTCTCACCTCCCAGAATTGAACATAAAATTCCATATCACCACCTTCGCTCCATCCGTCCCATCACTCACCAGTTCGGAAAAGTAGTCAGACTGATCCCATGCATACAAGATCTTCCATACACATCAAGAAAGCTGAAAGCCACTCCTACATTATCATCAGTGGAAGAATCATTCCTTGCAACAATTGAAGGTTTGGCAGTAGCTATTGAAGACGGAGAGCAACCTCTAGTCTTCTAGTAAGGCAAACGAGACACCCTTGTGATCTTAGGATTAGACTCCGCTATAGGAGGCAGAGGGGGAGGTAGTAGAGGGGGAAGAGGTAGAGATGAAACAATAGACTCAGAGCTGGAACCATTAGATTATGAAAGAGAGGAGGATGATTAAGAAGAAGAAGAGATGGCTGACCAAAATCTGGAATGGATGACTTAGGGACCATTGGCTCTCCCAACTATTTTTCACAAGATTCTAAAGCGAATAGAGAGAATGAACATCAAGTTCAACCCTGAAAGCACGGTGAAGGAAGAAGATCCTTTGGACAACTTCTACCAATAGCTACAAACCCTTGAGGTATGGTATGGTGACGTAGCTTATAGATTGTTCCCATGTACCTTGGATGGTCACGTAGCTACATGGTATCACAACCTTCCACCAAACTGCATACAGAACTGGGGTGCATTCAAACGCATTTCCTTGAAAATTTTGCTAATGACAAGACCTTAGCTATGTTACTGAAAGAATTGGGTAGCCTAAAGATGGAGGGGAAAGAAAAGGTAAAAGACTTCAACCAGAGGTTTACACATATATTTAAAAAAATTGCGGCGGACACCAAACCTTATGACTCCATCACTATTGATTACTACACGTATGCACTATCGACCAACATTGTGTAGTTCGTCAAGCGAGCTATGAAACCAACACTCTTGGAAAACTGTGAAGAGGCTATTGTTGTTGAAAAATACTGGAATGCGATTCGAGTCATCAAGGATGATGAACTAGTAAAGGACTCCAAAGACACGAGTAGGAAGTCCCAAATGATTGTGAGAAAGGGTAGAGACAAGTAAGAAAATGATATTCAAACCCTCACTTGCCTCATCAAGAACATAACAATGAAAGTGTTTGAGATTAAACAACAGAAAACAAACACATTTGCAATGAGATATCCTCCTAGATAGAGACAAGGAAGCAACTCATCGGGAAACAACTGGTCTGGTCAAGAAACTACACAGAGTTCTATGTTCAAAGTTGATTAGTGCGCAGATCTCGAGTTCTATTCTTTCCATGAAGAACATCATCCCGAGAACTTTTTTCAGACTGGAAGCGATTCACAAACTTGGTATACAGTTATACACTCGATGCAGAGAACAGTGTTCAGGAGCAGCTAGATGATAGAGATAATGACCAAGGTATTGCACCTGATGAAGCATCAACTTCTGGGAATGTGGTGAATGCATATCAGTTCTCACAAGCAATGTCGAAGACAAACACCGAGAAGTAGCCCCCAAGACAAAATGACTGTTACAATATTACGAGTAAAGGGGCTCCACTTATGCTTGGGGAAGTATAAGAAAGGATGATATTGTTGATGAGGAAGCCTGATCCACCAGTCGCCCTAAAGGAAGAAACACAAAACAAGTCCAGCAAGATAGTAGCGGGCAAGAGTACCTCCATGACCAGCAAACTATAGAACACTCTGCGGGACAATGCGAACATCAGTCTAGCCACGGATGGCTCAGTCAGTATTCCACCTCTAGACTACAACATTGTATATGACATGAAGAAAACTTGAGAAAACATTAGTTTGTTTGAGTTAGCTAAGATCCAGAATCAATAGGACAACCTGCTGCATGCATTGGGATAGATAGCAATGGAAAACGCAACCTCTACTAGCAATGGAGAAAGCACACCTCCCAGATCACTTTCCAATGTGCTCAACACACTTTGGATGGAAGAAGAAAACTCATGTTTCCCTCCCTTCTTGCTATCAACTGAAATTTTTAACTACAATTTTCACAACTACTTGGATGATTTTGGCATAGCAACCAATGTCATGCCGCTCTCCATTGCAAAAAATATCAATGCACAATGGAGCAAGACATCCGCGCAGATGATCCAACTTGATCGAACATTGGTACCATCCATTGGTGATCTACGAGATGTGATAATCTAACTATCTCATGATGGTCGAGTCCACCAATGCATCGACATAATTGTTGTGGACAATCAGACGCATATGCTCTACTACTCACTAGATATTGGTCTAGCAATCTGAACACATATTTTGCTATAGAATCATCACACATGTGGCTTCCATACAAGGGAAAATGAAACCAAATCTGGGCAGTGTCCGAGAGGTATATGAAACACAATTTCACTCCCCTTAATCGTAAGAATGAACCGTTGGCCTCTGCAAAATTCATGTTTGGAAACTGCCTCCTAGAAACAACATTGGAGTGTTATCTAGCATGGCCATCTCCAACCCCACTAGACACGTAGTTGGGACTCCTTCCTTGCTGAAATAATGGTAATGAAACATGTGTAGTACATCGTACTAATAGTAGTAGTAGCAGTAGCAACAGTACTAGCATGTAAAATGGTCCATGTACAGACAAGTTGTGGCCATGGATTTTGATGAATCAAAGACACATGACAGCTCAAGGACCACTATGCCTTAGTCGCCCAAAAAAACAGAAAATGCATGATTTCAAGCTGCTTGAAGTTCAGAGGAACAAACAACATTGCTCAGTATGAAGCACTTGTGTTGCGGTTACAAGGGATCATCATCCTCAAGTTTGTCACACTCAAAGTGATACTACACTCCACAAACAACTTTGATACTTTCAAGAACATAACAACAGATGAATGTAAGCATGAGCAACTTCTGAAAACTATAGCTAAGGGAAATAAAGGTAAAATTGTCCCCAACGAGTTCAGTTCTGTCAACAAGCCCTATGATTTGCAGAGCTTCAGCCAAGGGCCAAGAAATAGCGGAACCCATAGGACCACCACTACGAATGAACAAAGCAACCTAGGAACCAACCATGATCTGATGATATACAGTGTCGGTACAAGCTACAAATCGCAATAGCGACAAATATTTGACCACTTCATCAAACAATATCGGGATGTAACCATATGGGTAGATGATGACCTGAGTACACACTACACGCAAGCAATCCAACACAAGATTCCAGTTAAAGGAGGAGCCAAACCATTACGTCAAAGGCTAGGTAAAACACATATGTCATTTGAACACCCTATATAGAAACAATTGACTAAGATTTTGGATGATTGGATCACTTGAAAATTTCATCATCATACTTGGGTTTCTAATTTAAATTTCGCAAGTAAGAAATCTAGGAAAATCCTTGTATGCATTGATTTCAGGAGCTTGAACTGCTCTTGGAATTAGAAAAACTCTTGTCCCATCATTCAAGCCTATGTTGCATATTATACCTGAAGCAATGGTGTTGTCTTCACTCAAAGGTCTTTTGGAATACCACCAGGTTCCGATAGTGGAGCCTGGTGGACTTACACTAGTCCACAAGAAGCATGGCCCACACACGTATCATTTGCAATCACTTGATGGGAGGATTGAAAACCTTCCTGTTAATGGCCAAGATCTCAAGCATTACTTTTAGTAGGCTGGGCCGCGCTCGTGCCATGTACATAATTTGCTTGCTGCTTCTTGTTTGCATCTTGTTTGTTTTTCTTGCTACCTGTTTTTTTACTTTGCTTTTTATGTTTACTATTTTTTTTCACGTTCATTTCATTTGTTTGATGTATTGCTATTTTTGTTTCCAGAAATAAGTGCTGCCAACTACTACATTTTGTCTTTTGAGTAGAGTATGTGGCTGAAACTTAAAAAATGTTCTGACACTGCAGCACTTGGCCAGTATTGTGTCCATCTTCTCTATGCATGGTTTTAAACTTCGATCAATGAACTCTTGATGGAAAATATGAACCATCTGTAAGGGAAATTGTGGTCCAACCATGAACCTACATCCACATTAGGAATCTCCATGCCTATAATTAGCCTTCTACTCTTTGTGGTCAAGCTCATCCAACTAATAGAAATGGAGAAGGGGAAAATCTAAACGAGCAAACCTATGTCAGATGTCTTACTTGCTTCTCTGAAGGAACAACCTCTTCTACTCTGAATAAGTCGATGTCTCTCTTCCACCCCAAAAATAAATAAGTTCCTATGCATAATCCTCTTGTAAAATACAAAGGTGAAAGAAGAGAAAGGCTTCTTGCGCAGAGAGGTGAAGCATGCAACTCCACTCGGGTACTAATTAGGCTCACTGGCAGTGAAGAAATGTGTGTGCTCCTGTGTGACTCTATTGGGGTGCTCTCCAGGCTGGCTAGTAGCAGAGGAACACTAGAGATGAAAACTTATACTCTAAAAATCTTTAACTCATGAGCTAAACTACCCTTTTTGGATTTGAAACACTGTGATCAAGCTGAAATTTTGATTATGTTTCGTTGAGTTGGTATAAGGTGAACCATGTATGTCCATGGGGTAAGTGGGGAAGTCGAAGTAACCCGCACAACGGTTCAATACTCCCTGAAAGACCAAGGCCCTGTTCTAGCAATGAACTAAATAGAGAAGTTTGAGTTCTACCAGTGTGTCGCCAAGTGTTGTAGTGCTACAACCACCCTCCAAAATTTTGGCATGCACCCAATTTCGGAGGCTCCCTTCAAAGTTTCACTTGATTACTGCACACACTCAGGTCCCCTCTCTGAGCTCGTGTGAGTCTTATCATTTCCCTTGCTTTTTCATTTGACCAAGTCTCGCATGTTGATATCAAAGTCATGCTTGCAACAATGTTCTAGTTATGCTCAAAGTCTTCGCTTTGTTTGTACACATTGTGTTCACTATGAAAGCATCTGTTGTATGCACACATGGACACACATCCATTGTCACACAAGCATCGTCACAGTCAGTCAACAATCAATAAGAAGTTTCATGCTTGTCGCTTGCACAATTAGTTAGTCATGTTGAACAAGTGTTTCTAGTTGGTTTGAGTCATCTTGTCGTCGAGTCATGTTGGTGTGTGTTTGTAATATAACATTTGCATATTTCACTCATTCACACACTTAGTCATTTTGTTGAGTTCTAACAACTGGACTTCCATCTAAAAGCTAGACCATCACCCCACCATCGAATCAATCCACTTTCACCTAGAGCAAAAGAAAAGCACCAAGAAAGTCTTTTCCAGTTGCGTTTCCCGTAAGCAATTCAATCAAATTTCATGCTGGCCACCTAGAGAGTCGGACCCGGCAGCCACCCTAGGATTGACTCCCCTCAAAAATTACGCAGAGGTTGTTGACCTTGACCACTCCGCTAACTTAGGAAATTGCGTAGACAGGCCAAACAGATACCAATTTCCCGTCCTTGTCTCCTTCAGAAAATTGTGCAGGTTTCCCAGTCATTCCTCCCGACAGTCGACCGACTGCTCATCGAGGAAACTGCATAGTTTTCATTTGCAGGACTTCTACTACCCAACAGTTCACTCAGCTCATAAATTGTAGAGATGATCAGCAAGCTGACCTCCTAGCCTAAGTGTAGTTTCCCTTGTCAATAGCTCCTAATTGTAGACTGCCAGTTCCCTCTAGGAATTGTGTAGATTCTGTTGCCAAGCTCCTAGTATGTCACTATGTGTTCCCCTTGGGAATTGCACAGTTTCTGGTGCCAGTGACCTAGAAGCCAACTGCCACTTACCTTTTGGAATTATGGAGTTTTGACTGCCATGCTCCTGGCCAGTTCCTCCAAAAAATTTCGTAATTTCTGCCTGTTGATCCTCCATGTAGCCTGAACTGTTCCTCCAAAAAATTGCACAAATTTTTCCTTGCAGCCTGTAAATCCTACTCATTGCAGAAAATGTGTAGATTCTGTCTGCCTTGCCCTCCTACAACCTGGACTATCCCTCCCAAAATTTGCGTAGTTTTTCCTTCCAACTAACCCAAACCTCGTGGACAGTGAATTTCGACTTGGATTGCTCATCTTCATGACACATTGACTCTTGCACAATTTTCACTAGCAGTGCCTAGATCCATCATCCTGTAGGTTTTAACCCCGTACAGAAATTACCTGCATACGAATTCTAAATCATAGAAAAATAAGCAATGCGAGAGAATAACACATAAAAACACATATGCACAAAGATTTTCCCCTGGATCCCAAAACCGGGACTACCAGCTTGATTTTTCATTATTTTCCTTTCAATATTACAATACATATTTATACATGCCGAAGCATCCAATACCATGGACCAAAAACCATCGCGTCCAAAACCATGGACCGAAAACCATAGGTAGGTTCACCCAACCTAATATAGGGTCCAATAAAACTTTTCTCGGGGCGCTGCCCTGAACCCCGTAAAGGGGGGCTACCTGCCCCCCTCTAACCCCTCGGTTCACTACGTAGTTTAGTCGTGGAAAGAATATAACACAACCCAACAATCTCCCACTTGTTGTTTTCTTTCCACAGGAGGCCACAGGAGAGCTTAGTCATTTTTCCAAATGCCCATTGTTTCTCTACACCAAGAGAACTTCTCAGAGCTCACAGATTTTGTCAATGCATTTGCAATATTCTTCAAAGTGTCCACCTTTACCTGCAACACCTTTTTGTCTTCTATCATATCCCTCACAAAGTGATACTGAACATCAATGTGCTTTGTCTTTGAATGATATGCAGGGTTCTTTACCAAGAAAATTACAATTTGGCTGTCACAGTCTATCCTTATAGCTTCCTGAACTAACCCCATACTTGAACACAATCTTTGCAACCAAAATACTTCCTTGCTTGCATGAGTGGCTACCATGTATTCTGCCTCTGTAGTTGATAGTGCCACTACAGATTGTTTCTTACTCATCCAACTGACTGCTCCTCCAAATAGGTTAAACACATACCCACTTGTAGATCTTCTCTAATCCATATCTCTAGCCCAGTCTGCATCAACAAAGCCACAAATATCCAACACTCTGTCCAATCCTTGTCTTCCTTGGTAGCACAAACCATAATCACAGTGCCACGCAAATACCTAAGAAACTGCTTCACTGCTGTCTAGTGTTCCTTCCTTCGTTTTGACATAAACCTTCTCAATACTCCCACTGCATGTGTAATGTCTGGTCTAGTACAGACCATGGCGTACATCAAGCTAGCGATTGCACTTGCATATGGAACACGGGACATGTCCTCTTCCTCTTCTTGTGTTTTGGGACATTGTTCAGCAGATAACCTCACACCTACAGGATAGGAACCTTCACCGGTTTACTATCCTGCATATTAAACCTCTGCAGTGTTGTCTCGAGATACTTCCTCTTGTTTAACCAGAGCTTCCTCTTTGCCCGATCTCTTTTAATTTCCATGCCCAAAATATAGCTTGTAGCACCGAGATCTTTCATGTCGAATTTGGAGGACAATTGGGTCTTCAAATCTTGGATAATTTCTTTGTCATTTCCAACC